>LOEQ01009921.1:26299-40494 GCA_001685075.1 Bramus lutescens | reverse complement strand
AGAGAGAGAGAGAGAGAGAGAGAGAGAGAGAGTCATAAGGAGACAGAAAAAGTTAGTGTCCCTTGCAGGTCAAGACCCATCAAAGCAAGGGCTAGCTAGATTACCCTTTCTCTAATGACTGACCCACATGATAGCCACTTTGTTCCCAAAGGAACTTCTTTGCAGAATCCTTTCTTCCCAGTGTCTATGTACATACACTACCTATGGCAGAACAAAGTCAGGCCATAAGGTACTCCTTGGCTCTCTGCAAGCCCTTAGTGGATTGAATCCCAGCAAGGACCCCTTACCCTTGCTTGCCCTGCCCCGGCATATCTGCTTGGTTGCTGTCTCAGGCCTGTGTTCTACAAACTCATGTGACCCATCACTTTGTTCTAAGGTATAGTTCATAAGCTGTGGCTTAGGAAGCCTCTCTGAGACGTGCTCATCAACATTCATTCTCTCTCATAGGCTCAGATGCCTTACACTGGGGGAATTTGGCGTGAGGGCACCTGGATGCGTTTGTCACTGTCAAAGTCCTTTTAAAGAAGTGTAAGCATCCTGACCTGAAGTCAGGCAGGACAGTCACTGGTGTCCCACCCTTTGGGAAACTCCTCTGTCTGCTCTCCCTTCCTTTGATTCTGCATTTTCATTCAAACAAGATCATTCCCCAATATGGCTCCTCAACACACACACACACACACACACACACACACACAGGAATGAAACTGTCCCAAATTGTGTGTGATGGCTGAGATCCCCTCCTAGCAGGCAAATAACAGCACAAGCTTGAAAGTGCCCAAACAGAAGTCTGCTTGATGTGCTAAAAGGTATTATTTTCAGAGTTGCTCTCTCACATGAGCAGGAACTTCTCTGGGAAGGGAAGGATTTTACTAGCTCAATGTACATACATGTATGTAGATGCTCACATACTAGAGAGACCTCAAAGACAGCAGTTAATGTGAAATATGCTATCACATTAATGATAAATGACCTCAAAGCAGCATGTCTGATAGTAGCAAACCTTAGCCTCTCGCTCCCAACTAGGAGGGTCAGTGGGCTTTGCTGCTCTTGACTCCAGGCTGTTAGCTTTAGCTATGTTCCTTGTGTGTCCAGACCTGGGGTCTGGCAGACTGCTTGGGGCCTGCTTTCCACATGACAATGACAGAAACAATAGAGGGGTAGAGGAGAAACCACAGTGAGTCTTAAGGACTTGTCCCCAAACTGGTCTGATGTCCCTTCTGTCCACCTTCTCTTAGCCAGAGAGGCTTGTTTGACCAGGTTCAGCATCAGTAAGCCAGGGTGAAGAAGGGAAAGGATTCAGCCATCGTACAATGCCATAGAGGTCTCAGGGGCATGGCAAGGGCTCAGAGGTAGGTTTGGGAACAGGACAATGGGGACACAAGTGTTAGAGGATGAGTTAAGGAAGACTGGGACTGACTGTGACAGGCATTGCTACCTTGCCAAGGACGGTGGCTTTTATCATGTAGGCAGCTGAATGACACTTAGGGGTAGGACCTGGCTTGGCCATGTTTTTCTTTGCTCCAACCGCTCCAAGGAACACAAGAGCATGTGGTGGCTGAATGGAAATCATTGCCTGCTGCCAGGGACAAGCAGAAGCCTTGGGGACAGGTCTGGGCTCTTGGCCAGCGTCACTCTGGGTATGCATGTCACATACAAACTTAGCTCTGACTGGGCTCATAGATTAACTGAGCTCCCCGAGGGTGCGTAAGGAGCTCCAAGGGTAAGGACTGGAAGCACCATACTCTCCGTAAAACTAAGCGCTCAGCCAGAGAGAACCCTATGCTTCAACCTCGGTCCTGCTTAACTAGAGGATCAGTTTCCACACTGATAAAATGGTTTTTGTTCCTGCACTTCCTAGACTTAGGGCCAGGATGAAGTAATGTAGGCCAAATTGGAATGACTAATGAATTTTCGTAACACTTGAATTGTTCTTTCTCTCTTTTGCAGTACTGAGGACCGAATCAGGTCCTTCCATACCCCAGGCATTGAGCTATACCCCGTTTTATTCCATTTTCCTTTGGAGATATGGTCTTGCTATATATCCTAGACAGGCCTTCAACTCCTCCTGCCTCAGTCTCCCAAGTAGCTAGGGTTCCAGGCTTGCAGGCCAGGCCCACTAATCATCCCTTATATCGGGATGTAAGATGCTTACATGGAGGTTTGCTCTAGGGGAAGCCAAGGGAAAGGTACTCTTCTAGTGCGCTAACCCTGGGCAGATGGTCCTCAACGTGTGACGATTTAATCTAAGTTCATAACAACAATGAAGAAGTACACATTTGGGGAGCAGACTTAATAATCTTTCTTGACACACTCATTACGTAGCTCTAGCTGGCCTGTAACTTACTATGTAGACCAAGCTGGCCTGTAATTCAGAAAGACCATCCTGTCTGCTAAAAGTCTTGGGGTTAAATATGTGTACCTCCATGTCCAGCCAGACTTTGACTTTTGAATTTATATCTTTGTCCATGCTGTTCTTCTCTCCAGATGCTGGACAGAGGCAGCAAGCTGCCACCTCCAGTCAACCTTGTGGTCATTGAGGAAACAGTCCATACTCCAGAGTGCTCTGTTTATCAACCATGATGTCCTTCAGGTTAGACATGGAGCATTTTCAGCATACTTTCATGTATAGTGCATGTCCTTATCAGGATTTGGTCTCATGGTGCGTCTAGAAGCAGCTGTGGGTTTTGTGGTCCTAGCCCCGGCAGGGACACCATTGAAAAAGACACCAAGTATGGCTCCAGGAGAGGAGGAGAAGACCCCAGTGCTCACACCACCAGCAAAGCTGGAAGGATGCTGAGCACCAAGACTCTTCATATTTAGCAAAAATCAAGGCTGTACCAGCAACAACTGTGTGAAAATTGATTGCCACTTACCAGACCCCAATGGCTAGGAGAGAAAGACCCTAGGAGATGTCATAAGGTGACTACCAAAGAGCTCCTGTCACTGTGATGGCATTTCCACAGGCAGGAGGGATGACTAGGAGCTCACCTTGGTTGGCTCCTTTAGAATGAGATAAAATGTAATGACCTTTCTTCCACTCCATGCACTTGAGAAACAAATGACATGGGTGAGGGTGTGGATAGGGGTCCTAAGCTTCGGGTATGATCCTGAAAAAGGAATTAACAGAGAGGAGGAAGGGCAAGACAGGAGCTCAGTTGGTGCTATAGAAGTGTAAAGTGTTGGGAGTACTCGTTTCAATTAAAAATAACCTTGGGAAAGGAGACACCCTGAAGTGGAGTTTGTTTGTATATTTTGCATCTGACAACGGAGAGAGCCCCAGAGAGATACCTTGGCCAGTTGCAGATGGAGACTTATTCAATTCTGGACCTGCTAGTGGGAGCATCAGGTTCCTCAAGTGGACTCATTCTTTGAGAGACAGGGTGGAAACTAATGCTGAAAGCCGATAGCTTCAGTTGGTTTGGATGCCAGGTTAGTGCATCTTCAGGAAGCTGGATCATTCCCAGAGGTGGCGAGTGCAGAAGGTCAGCTCGCCATCCTGGGGATGCCTGCTTGCAGCAAGCAAGCTCTGACCCATTGTGGCCAGGTAAAAGCGTAAGATGTGGACTGCTGAAATTATCTGAACAGCAGTTGGGAGATAGATTTCCAACCCTGATACTTTGATGACTTAATGGAACTAATGGGACTAACAGACCCTAGAGAAGGCCCGTGACAAATTCCCCCTCATACTGTTAGCATCAATGGAAGGATCTGGACTGTACAAATTACCTTCCTAGATTGCTTGCTTTTATAAGACCCAACAGAATATAATCTTATCAAATTGAATTCACATGCAATGAATTGAGAAAAATGAAAAGAGTGGGTGAAAGCTAAAAAGGTTTGGGTTTTATTTTGGGCTCGTTCTCAACAAATACACACTCTATAATTTAAAACAAATTTTGCAAATGCAACCATGTGACACACAGCGATGTCTCACTCAATAATGGAATGTGTACTCCACTGTAGGCTTATCAGCTTATATTGCCTAGTGACATCCTAGCCACCTTAGTCGGTGTGAGTCCTCTCTACAGGCCTGCATAATGATGCAATTACCTAACATTTCTTTAAATGTGTCTCATCATTGAGTAACAGCTTCCAGCTACCCAATTCTGACCAGCTGCGGCTTGGGAAGAGAGATGATTATAACACTAAGATGCTGGAATAAATGAAAGAAAACAGCCTTGTTTCCTTACAAGGGAAAATTTCTTGAGGGTAGATATTATAAGTCTGTCTACTCCCTTTGATCGAATCCCCAGGAGCGAGGATGTATGGGAAGACAGAATATGAGTGTGTAACATCAGATTGAGGAGGAGATGTTAAAGAATGTGGGGTTTAAGAAGAGCAGAGGACGCAGCTCACTCTGTCAGGGTGGTGTAGCCAGAAGACAGGTGGTGGGTGTCCGTCAACTTGAACATGGGGATCCCGAGGAAGACAGATTTCAGCAAATGTCTGGTTTTCGTTTTCATTTTCCTCCTCTTCCTCTCTACCCTGCTCCTTCTGTTATTCCCTTTCAAGGTTTGTTCTTGTACCAAATGTGTCCTAATTAAAACAAAAAAGATTGTTTATAACTTCCCTATGCCAAGTATCCTTTATGAAAGTCAATTTTGTTTAGATTGTTTATAGTGTGGGATAATTTATGGCAATATTACTAAAATAGATCAAGGAATTGGGTTCTCCTTTTAATGCCTCCATGAAAATAAGGCTTGGAAAATTTCTTCTTTATTTTACAAATATTCTTTTATGGAATATTTAATGTCTGTCAAGCTCTATGACACATTTGGGAAACATTTCCCAAGTGCAAAAAATAGGAAGAGTGATATTGTATCTTCAGCCTTCCGAAACATGTCTTCTTAATTATTGGCTAAGACAAGGTAAAGCAGAGGCCTCTGTGGTCTTCTGCCTCAGTGGTCCATTCTGAGGCTCTGGGAAGGACCCACAGGCCTCTTACCCAAGGCCAGCTGGGGTGGAGCAGTGGACCACAATAGGGGCTTCTCTGATAAAGGAGGAGTCCTTGGGCCAGGACATTCTGGGGGAAGATGGTGCTTTAACAGAGGGTGATAATGCCCAGACCTGAAACTTTGGAGAATTCAGTCTTATTAAGCACAAATGAGATTTTAAAATAATGGCATGTGAGGTGGATGAAAATTCTGACAATGAATTTGGAACCATGAAACCTATGTAGAAATCTTGTGATGAAGAAGCAGAAGATTAAGGGTCTGCTTTGGCATCACAGAATCACACATTCCGGAAGTGGAAAAGACACAGAGAGATGGATCAGGGTGCTGTCATCTTCAGGTGTGGACTAAGATGCCACACTCAGTATCTTCTTTCTGTCTGTTGTCAACTTTCATGGGACCTCACAAGTGGATAACAACAATTATTATCACTTATTTTATTATTATTACTATTGAGATTGCTGAGAATGGTGATGTCATGCAATCTTACACAAACATCCAGCTAGGAATCGCTGGTTCCAATAAAACCAAAAGACATTGGGGAAAATCTTCCCTAAAACAGCCATAAAAATTGTAGAAAATATTTAACATCCACCTACATGAAGTCACTTAAGATCTAATAAGACGGATAATTGCCAGGTAGCATCTGAGGAACAAGAACTCCAGGGATGAATTTGGAGTAACAAATTCTGAGGGAGCAGCTTGAGGGAACTGGGGGAGATTCTATAGGAGTCTAGAGCTTTCCAGGGAAGGCGGACGGTCTCTCTGGGATTTTTTCATGTTAGGTCCCATCCTTAGAATAAGAATGAAATAGAAACAAATAAACTCATCCAGGACCTCAGACATTTTTTAATTATCTCACATTCTGAAGTTAGACAGGATTCCCAGATCTTTAAATGCCCTCTGATGGAAGTAAAGAAGCTTCTTTGGAAAAAGAGGGTGCCATGGGGCTCCCCAAGTTTATTTCTACAAGTTCATAGGATACTATACTTATACTATAAGATTGTGTCTCCTTGGAGTATTAGAAAAGCTGCACTCATAAAAACGTAAACAACATGGCTTCCTAAACATGACCTGAACAAAGACAACACCAATAGACACGCTAACTTGGAAGCAGAGAAGCTCAGGAGGCCTCCACCCTAGACAAAGAACTACAGGCAGCTACCAAATGCAGAGAGTGGGAGAAACAGTCTTTTCTTGGAAGATCTCACCAATTGGTTATCTAACGCCAAGTAGTCAGCCCTGAAAATAAACACCAGCAAGTAACATTGTACAGCCTGAGCAGGCTGTATTCATGTATTTAGGAAAGAGAGAGAATGTGTGTGTATGTGTGTGTGTGTGTGTGTGTGTGTGTGTAAAACAATCAAAATGAGACCATGTATTTGAAAGAGAGGAAGGGAGGATACATGGGAGTTTTGGAAATTAGGAAGGGGAGAAATTATGTAATTATATTATAATCTCAAAAAAAATTTAAAATATTTAAAAAAATAAGCTAACAAGGTAAAGAGAAGGAAAGCAACAAAATAAACAAGTAGCAACAACAGACATAGGCCTACAGGGTTCCCTACGCTGAAGTCAGCAGATGCAAATAATGAAATAATATATGTATATATGTATGCACTATATACCACAGAAAATAGACTTTTTTTTTCAAGAAATAAATCTTGAGCTTGGAATTTAGTTTATTGATAATTTACCTAGCTTGTGTGAGGACCTCGGTTCAACCCCAGAACTATAAGGAAAAAGGAAAATGAAGTAAATCTATAAATGTATCATAAAGTCAGTAAGCAGATTTTAGTGGACAATGACTAGGCTACAGTAGCCAGAGTTTAACAACAAAATGAGCACAACTGAGAGAAAATAATTAACTAGAAAAATATGTGAGAAGGGACCATCCATAGCCAAGCATGAAAAGATAGAAGGATAGAGGTGACTGGTGGAAATGCACAAACCTTTAGGGTAGAATGAAAAAGTCCTAAGTGCATAAAGGAGAGGGAGGTGGCTCCTTCGGTGATGTGCCCGTCACGGCATAAAAGCTTGAGTTTGGATCCACCCATGTAACCTGGAGCAGGCACACACAGTCTCCAGTACTGAGGTGGGGAGGAGAAAGGAAGTTGGCACATACAGACTCCAGCACTGAGGTGGGGAGCAGGATGGGTCCCTAAAGACCATTGCCCAGCCAGTCTTATGAAGCTTGAACTCCAGGTTCAGTAAAAGACCCTGTTTCAAAATGAAGTAGAGAACAAGGAAGATGCATAATACTGACCTCTGGCTTTCATCTGAGCTCTACACACTTGTGCACAAACTCATGTGTATACAGAACACACACACACACACACACACACAAAGTCTTGACTATGTGGAATCAGAATCAGAGGAACAAAGTAAGGAAGAAACATAGCTTAAAGTGATAAAGGCAGAGAAACTTCTGAGCAGTGATAAAAGACTTGGGGTTTCAAATTCAAGAAATTCTCTGTTACACAAACAGCAAATGAATTCACATCAAAGGACTATCTCTAAAGACAGGCAAGAAGAGAACACTGCAGAGAAACGAGAGAAAAGAAATGCCAGCAAGAATGGGACACAAAGTCGGTGGAATGGTGAAGCTGCCGTAAGTGTTTAGAGGAAGAACTTGCCGTTTTCTGGCGGTAAAAACATCTTTAAAGGCAGATGATGCATGTTTTTAGACACACTAACTGAAATTACTTGTGACCAGTCACCCTACATTAAAGGAAATAGCAGAAGTATTCTATAAGTTGAAATGAAAAGAGCCCATAGAAGTTGCATGGAGTTAGCAACTTGATAAATATTGATTGCATAGAATATTTTTGGTGGCAAAAACACAGGAGACTTAGATGACAAAAATAAACCATGAATTATGTAAAGGACTCTATGGATAGAAACATGTTATTAGATTTGGTAAGTCAAGAATGCAGGCTGCCATCCCTGGAGTAACCACTAAATTAAAAATACATGGGACCCACCTAGGCCTTCTTCATATATGGGACAGTTATGTAGCTTGGTTCTCTTGTGGGAATCCTAACAGTGGGAACAGGAATTGTCTCCAGCTCTTTGACAGGCCTTTGGAACCCTACTCCTCATACTAAGTTGTCTTGCTCAGCCTCAATACATGGGGAAATGCTTAGTCTTACTGTAACTTGATATGCCATGTTTTGTTGATACTCATGGGAGACCTGCCCCTTTCCTACACAGAAATGGAGGAGGAGTGGATTGGGGATGGGAACAGAGGAGGGATGGGGGAAAGGACTGGGAGGAGAGGAGGGAGGGGACACTGCCACCAGGATATAAAGTAAACAAATAAATAAATTTATTAAAAAATTTCTAAACCCACAAAAAAAAAAAGAAAATAAAAATAAAGTTCTATTAGGGAAATAGTCTAGAGTTCTAGTGTGCAATCTGAGGACCACATTAATAAAATTCTGCTGATACAGGGACTTTGAAGAAATAAGCAGATTTTTAGTGACATTTCTTCCACATAAGTAAGTGAAGTGATAGATAGGTTGCCTGGCTTCATTATAATATTAATTTTGCTATCTGTATGTATCCTGTAGCATCATGTTGTACACTTAAGGTGTGCAAAAAATGTTTTCCTAGGAAGTTAAATTTTAAAACATCTAAACACATCCATGGAGAAAGATAATAAAAAATAATGAACTGAATGAAAGAAGACAGGAGACAAATTGAGAAGAGCATAGCAGGCTGCAGGGATGGCTTAGTGTTTAAGAGCACTCGCTACTCTTGCAGAAGACCCAGGTTTGGTTCCCAGCACCCACATGGTAGCTCTCAACAACCTGTAGCTCAAAATCCAGGGTATATCGCCCTTTACTGGCCTCCTATGAGGTATGTGGCACACAGAC
Source organism: Bramus lutescens (assembly GCA_001685075.1). NCBI lineage: Eukaryota > Metazoa > Chordata > Mammalia > Rodentia > Cricetidae > Bramus > Bramus lutescens. The sequence continues at coordinate 31,664 of LOEQ01009921.1, read as the reverse complement.
ATGCGGGCAAAACACCACACACATAAATAAAATAAATCTAAAATTAAAAAAAATAGCAAAAGGTATACCCATCTCAACTCCTTGAGAGAAACTGCTCACATTTTTTTTTTTCATTTACAGCTCACTAGTGTCCTGGAGCACATGAACCTCAGGGCTGCCCTTGAAACTGACCTTCTCAGCAATGCTCTGACTTCCTAAAGACCTCTGTAGTATCTTTCTAAAACCTAAATTGTGAGTGGATCCATAAGCTTTGTAAGCTTCCGCCTCTGAAACTGAGTTTAAAGGCAATTTCTGGATTTAATAGAACATTTCGTTTCTGTCAAACACATCTGCAACCTCACACCACCAACATCTCACTGCCGGAAACCTTGGTGTGTTAGAGAGGGAGAGATGGTCTGGCAGCAAGAGCCTCAGGAGCTCAAGCTGGGAGCATGTGGGAGGCACGTTTAGTTAACTTATGGGATCACTTTTCGTTTGCTTATTAAGGTTTTGAGAATTTTATATTTGATTACCGTATTTACAGCATTCGCACTGACCATTTTCCTCTTCAACTGCTCCTGTATCCCCCTCCTTCCCAAATTCATGATCTCTTCTTTATTACTTACATATAAATATACATATACATCATCATCATTTATGTCCTGCAATGTGTAAGCATGCATGGGCAGCCTATTTATGGCGGTTCTCCTGTTGTTCCTATCCTGGGCAATCCTAGATGCGTGTGTTATTGTCCTACCCAAGGTTCCACAGTTTTCCTTTATGCTGTCATGAACCTCAGGGCTGCCCTTGAGTGATTTTTGGGCCTTCCCCTTATCCTTATCCTGTGTACTCCTCCAAGCAGTGCTCTCTTCAGGTGTCTCCCATCATCATTCTCACTTCATGGCAGAAGTATCTCAAGTGCCATTGCCGTATCCTGTAGTTGACTTCCTTCTGTAGATGGAGATGTTTCTTAATGCCATCAGACATGTACATATGGATACATAAATACAACCTGTCAAGGCCATTTAGCTTTGCTTGATGGATATGTTTTCAGGGATGCTCACTTGGGATTGGCTAACCAATCAAGCGACTCAACCCTGGAGAAGACTGAGTCTCCCTCTCTCGACAGCCATTCATTGTGGTCGCTCTTCATCTAGGGGAAGAGGCCTGTGAGATGTTCCCCCATCCATGATGGCATGTCTTCTGGTGCTGTCACTGTGCAGGAATGGCTTAAGCAACCATGTTATTGTGAATTTATGGGTGCCACTTCCCTGTCGTGTGTAGACAATGACTACCTCACAGCAGAAATCCTAGTTCTTTGGGCCTTGCAATCTTTCTGTCCACCCCCCCCACTTCATGTTCTTTGAGCCTTAAAAATAGGGGTTGTGTTGTAAATGTATTCACTGGGGCTTGGTACCCCAGGCTCAGTTCCCTGCATTTTGGCTGGTTGCAGATTTCTTTAAAGGTCTCTGTGTGCTTTAAATGAAACTTCTTTGATGAGGGGTGAGAGCTACAATTACCTATGGGTGTAAGGATAGGTATTTCCAATGCAATTAGGAATTATATAGGCTGCTTTTCAAAGGTAACAATTTGCTGCACAGCCTGCCCCCCCACCTCTTCAGCCCCTGTTCCTCAGAGAAAGAGATTGCTATTGTGGAAAAGCAGAGGGGCCCCAGCTTCCTTGAACAATGTTCTGTCAGTTACCATTGAGATCCCAAGGGGAGCGGGGCATGGCACAGAAAATTAACCACACTTGTGGATTTGGCTAAATTTCTCCTGTTAAGGATGGAAGAAATATCGTGCTAAAGCATGCAGGGCAGTGGTGGGAGGGAAGGAGGGAGGGAGGAAGATGCATCCACAGGAGATGAGTGAAGAAACCCCAGTTGCCTTTCTGGGGAAAGATGGGCATTCATAGACTTCAAGGAACTGTCCAGGCCTAACATTGCCTCCAAAAAGCCTTCATCCTTCATCAAGACAGCTGGTGGAACTCTTCTTGGGAAGTCTAGATAGAACGTGGAGCTGTTATGCTCTATGGAGTTTGCCAAGATACTTAAAATCCCTATAATCTTCCTCTACCCCAGGGATAATGCTGGAGAGTTTTTACTGTGCTATGCAAGATGAAGGACAGCTAGGAAAGTTGACAGAAATCGAATCAGTATCACGTCTGTGACACGAAGCCAAGTTCTGCTGCCTGTCCTCCGAGTGTTCTCTCCAGTCTGCAGCTGCTGTCAGGACTGGGCTATTTCTCAGTGCTCCCAACACCGCAACACCGCTCTACCTAAGGGGATGCACAAACACCTGCCTTGACTCACCCTGTACTCCCTCCCTGGGGTGGCAATTATGCCCCGGGCTAGGTTGGCCAGTGAACTGGCACTCTAGTTCTAGCTGTGAGTCTTAATAATATAAAGGGTTCATGTAGATGTTATAAGAAAAAAAACATCACTTTGTTAACTGGGCTCTTTGCCCATCCTTGGGCTTATGAGGAAGTGAGAATCCGAGTTCTTTTAGATCAGGGATGACATTTTAGTATCAGAACTGTTTCTAAGGCACATGGTAGAGGTTGGGGGGTGTAAGGCTGAGTGCAAAGGGGAGTCTGTGTCAGCAGAGTCTGGAACAAGCGCTTTCACTCCCACCTAGCCAAAAACGTGTTAGGGTTTCATCCCAAGTGGTAATGCCGGCTGAATGGGCCTTGTTCTCAAGGCCGAATATTTGAACCTTGGCTTCTCTGCTGTGGGAAGACTTTACTCAACATCCAAACAGTGAGAATTGGCTGGGATTCAGCAGCTCTGTTTCCTAGACACAATGTCTGCGTGCTTACATGCCTTTATCCTTTCTTCATCCTCAAGGATGTGTTTGGCTGTAGACACACAGCTCAAGCAAAACTGAAGTTAGAATTTGAACAAGACGAAATATGTCTGGTGGTTTGAATAGGAATGGCCCCCTTATGTGCAGCCATAGATTTGAATGCTTGGTCATTAGGGAGTGGCACCACTTGACCGGCATTATGAGGTGTGGCCTTGCTTAAGCGCATGAGGCCTTGTTGGAGGGAGTGTGTTGCTGTGAGTGTAATTTGGGGTTTAAAATGCTCAAGCCAGGCCCAGTGTCTCTCTCTCTCTCTCTTCTTGCTGCCTGTGGATCAGGATGTAGAATCTCTCAGTTATCTCTCCAGCACCTTGCCTGCCTGTGAGCAGCCATGCTCCTCACCATGATGACAATGTGCTAAACCTTTGAACAGTAAGCCAGCCCCAATTAAATGTTTTCCCTTATAAGAATTTCCATGGGCATGGCGCCTCTTCACAGCAATAGAACACTGACTAAGACAAGATATCTGAAGTTAACTCTAAACATGGTTCTGAGGGATTGGTAAGGGGTGCGTGAGAGAACGGGAGAGCTAGGGCAAAGAATGTTGGTACAGTTCTGAGGACTTCATGTGCAGGTTCCATTGCTCACAGTGATTAGCAAATGTGTACCTTAGCTTTTTATTCAAAAACATCAAGGAGAGGACTGGAGAGATGGTTCAAGATTTCAGAGCATTTGCTGCTCTTAGCGAGGACCCAGGTTCAGTTCTCAGCACCCAAGTGGTGGCTCACAACCTCTGTATTTCCAGTTCTAGGGAAACTGATGGCTTCTTCTGACCTCCTCGGGCTCCTGCAGGCTTGGTGTGTAGTGCACACACCCAAGCACACACACATACAGTGGAATAATAAATGCTTGAAAAGCATTGAGGACACCCTAACCACATGGATGCTTATAAGATCAAGGAAGAAGAAACAACATGCCCATGGGAGAGACACTTTTCATGAACGTGTACTCAAGGGAGCAGGAAAAGTACCTTGACCTGAGTATTTCCGTTTGTCTTCAGACTCCATCTTATCTGCAGGGTAAAATTGAGTTCAGGTTCTCAAGCCCTAGGGGAGCTGAGAGCTTCCAATGGCTGACCAACCTCCTCCCCAAACCACTGACATAGTCACTGTGCATTTTTAGTTCTTCAGAAACATCATGGCTACTCCTAACAACAAGGAACAAGTGAATATGATTGGTTGGACCGAAAGGCTTCCATTGTATATCTATTAACAATGATGGAACCCACAAAGAAGCCCCTCATCTCTAAATCCTGGTGGGTGAAAATGGAACTGTAACTTGGAAACAAATGTTTGTGATTTTTGTGTTTCTAAACCCTCTGCTTCTGCCCCAGCTCAGGGCCGTCAGGAGAAACAAGGCTCCCGTGTCCTTGCCCTGGAGCCCTGATCGATCAGTGATCTGCTTAGGGTGAATTATTAAAGTGTTTGGAACCCAAAAGTGTTGTCTCTCTCCTTCCTCATGGCACATAATGGGCTAGGTGTCACCATACTTTAAAATGTAATTAAAACAATGCAAACAGGAAGTTAGCATGGCTGCAGAAAGGCAGCTAAACTGGAGTCTGTATGAAATTATCTGAAGTACTAGTGAGTAGCGAAAAGTGTTGGTTGATGGGCTTCTATATTAGCATATTGTATTCTGACCGCTTCTCGGTGCTTCAGTTCCCATTCTGAAAAACAGTCGTAATGATAATTATAAGATTTCCAGAAAGACTAACTAGCACATGCATCACTTATGGATGGAATTAGTGAAGTTTAACTCATAGCAATGAAGCAGATAATGACAGGTACCAGAGAGGAGGAGAGAAGAGGAGGGGGAAGAAGAAAAGGGGAGGAGAGGGAGAGGGGAGGGCAGTACAAAAGGAGGAAAGAGGAGAAGAAAGGAGAGGATGAGAAGGAAGGGCCATTTTGTACAGTTTCATGCAGAGGGAGAACAGGTTTTGAGATCTATCACACAGCAATATGATCAACCCTAGCAGTGAGTAATAAGGCATTGCATATGTTTTAGAATAACTAAGTCCATTTCAAACATCATTTCCTAAAAATGAGAGTCAAGTGAGGTGATTGGTATGCCAGGTACCATGATAAAACCGTGTTATCATTTGTGTGTATCAAAGCATCATATTCTAGAAACACAAACCAGTTTTAACTTGTCAATCAAAAAACCTTAAATAAATTAATTAAATGTAAAACACTAAGAACAATGCCTGACTCTTAATAAGAGTTCTCCTAGTGTGTTCATGATTAGTTGTTATAGGCACATTGCTAACTGCCCATCTATTATTCATCTCCCACAATGCACCACTTCTCTGAGTAGAAGGTTGCCCAGCTCACCTCCAGCGTTCCCCAACTGTTAAGATTCTGAACATAATGGCTTCATAGCATCTAGCTATAATTTTTGTCACTCAGGCTTCACCGTTTACTGTGTCCAGCTTGTTTGGTTTCCTAAAAATACACAGCACAGGGCTGAACAAGAGGCAGGTATCCATCAAATGTTATCAGAGATCCCCGTAATTACTGCCATCCAT
>LOEQ01009920.1:20624-33124 GCA_001685075.1 Bramus lutescens | reverse complement strand
TCCCGACATGGTGAATTTGAGATGAGTTAGTATTGTCCACAGGTTTCTCGGAATGTGACTTAAGAGAATAGACCATTAAAGTCATTTCTTAGATTTTTGTAAGTGACCTCACAGTTAAATGGTATTACATTATGTTTTCAAAGGAAGAAAATTGTTTTTTGGCGGATGGGTTTCTCTGTAACCAGACAATTTAGTGCGAATGAATATAGTCTAAAGAGACACTTCTGCTTCTCTTTGGCTACCAGAACTATTTTAAAAATGGACCACAAGAAATTAGAATCTACTCTGGAGTGCTCTACAGGGAGAATGAAGGACTGGAACTTCTTTACTAGGGAGGCACTTGCTTCCTGTAGAAAGATTTTACAGCTTCTCTGATGAACTTGCAGGAAAGTCTGACCTTGGTGGAGAGAAACTTGTCCTTGAGATTTTGGTGGCCAGAGAGGGCACACCTTGACCAGACTCCTTACTTATTTTTTCTTGTTTTCTGTATAATCTGCTTGCTGTCAGGATCACAAGATGGAATTGGAGGGTTGGCATCCCACTTGCTAATTGGACGTATTGTGTAAATCTGCTTCCTCGCTTATCACTATTATTTTATCCCATTTAATTGGGCTTATTGAAGATGGGTTGCCAAACCCTTTGACCCTCAGGTTTAGTGACATCTCCCTTTCTCCTTTCTTTCTTTTCCTTCCTCCCTCTTCCACACTTCCTTTATGTTACTCCAGCTAATCTAGATTCTGATATGGAAAAGTGAATGAATTTCAGGCTTCCACAAAAAGCAAACTACTGTCTTCACATTAATGTTTCTGGGACTTTTGAAATATTGTTAAGGAATTTACATACATTATATATATATAAATCCTACATAAATTGTATTGAATTTATTTTGTCTTAATTTTTCCTATAGCAAAAAAAAAACTTCAAAAAGATGGCTGTATCACAAAGTTATCTTAAATTTATCAGCTAAATGCTCTAATTATCCTGTAACTAAAAATACAGTTGCATATGGAGAATTTAATAGCTTATCCTTCACATTGCTCTATATTCTTAATCTTAGCTATCAGTATTTATTATCTGTATGCCAAATCCTATACTATGTATTGGAGATTCTAAAGTATAAGTAAGAGTAAAAATGTTCTTATCTAGTAGGAGAGTGAATGAATGGTAACCTCTTAGAATAATAGAATTATTTGAAAATTTAATACTAAGTTTTTGTTGTTATCAATATGTGATGCTTTAATTAAAGATACATTTTAAAAGCAATCTTTATTAAGATACTTTAGGAAATAATTTGGTTTTTTTTCTCTTTTTATTACTTTATAAATAATACCAATCAAAATTCCCACTTCTTCCTTTCCTCCCACTTCCCTCCTGCTCCCTCCCACACCCTCCCCCCACACCCTCCAGTCCTAAGAGAGGGCAAGGCACCCTGCCCTGTGGGAAGTCCAAGGCCCTCCCCCCTACATCTAGGCTTTGGAAGGTGTGCATCCAAAGAGAAAAGGATCCCAAAAAGTTGGTACATGAAATAGAGACAAATCCCAGTGCCAGTTGAAGAGCAGAAGGAGGGAGAATATGAGCAAGGAAGTCAGGATCAGGAGGGGGGTTGGTCCACCCACTGAGATAGTGTGTCTGAGCTAATGGGAGCTCATCACCTCCAGCTGGACTGGAAAGGAAGGAGCATGGGATCAAACTGGACCCTCTGAATGTGATTGACAATTGGGGCAGACTGAGGTGCCAATGATAATGGCACAGGAAATAATTTGTGAAATGTGAGGATTTGAGTGAGAATGGGTACCCCTAGGGTCATATATTTGAATGCTGAGTCTGCTGTTGGTGGAATTATTTGAGAATGATTAGGGGGTGTGGCCTTTTTGGAAGAGTTGTGTCACTGGGGTTGGGCTTTGAGATTTCAAAAGCCCACACTTTTCCCAGTTAGCACTCTGCTTTCTCTTTCTCTTCCTCCCTCCTTTCTTCTCTTCTTTCCTCCCTGCCTTCCTCCCTGCCTCCCTCCTTTCCTTCCTTCCATCTGGGTTACTGTCTTAGCATAAAAGCTCTCAACTATTGCTCCAGTGCTGTGCCAGCCTGCCTGCTGCTATGCTTCTGACCATGATGCCATAATATTCATGGACTCATCCTCTGAGATTATAAGCAAGACACCAAATAAATGCTTTCTTTTGTAAGTTGCTTTGGTCATGGTGTCTTTTCACAGCAATAGAAAAGCAACTAAGACTGGAAGAGATTTTTCCAAACCATGTTCTAAAGTCAGAACAAATGCGTGGATTAATTGTCTGAGACTTTGAAGCAGTATATTTTTCAGGTTACCATTTAAGTGTTTTGATTATTTAATTTGCTGATAAGTTGCATGTGTATTTCTAAGCCAAAAGTTTTGAAAATAAGCGATTGTAATATATTTCAAGAGAATCTATAATTGATTTAAATGACACATGTGACTTTTCTTTCTTTTTTTGGCAACCTGAACCTGAAAAAAAAATCTCTAAGAATAGCTGTATTTAGATTTTAAAGAAACTAGGCAGAAAGAAGTCTAAAGTGAATTTCCTTTTTAGTATTTTAAAGGAAAAAATGCATCATTTGTCCTATATATCTTATTCATCATCAGTCATAGCAAAACATTCATTCCCATGAGAGAGATAATGGATTCAGAGGGGCTAAGGAACGGAAGACTGTCATTCAATGCAGATGACTTTTAGTAATATTCTTATCACAAAAAAATTGGGTTGCAAGAACCATAAGATTTAGAATTAAGTAGCTATAGATGTATTTAATTAAAAGTATATCGCTTTAACCTTTCTTTAAGTTAGAAGTACGTTTAAAATCTTCAATTCAATTTATCGTTAGTTTATATTTAACTAGTACTCAGGGTTTGTCATTAATATGGATTCTTTATAAAGTTTTGTCACAAAAAGGTATATTTTAATTGAAATATTATAGTGAGCACATAAAGAAAGTCTCTGAAGGATGGATATAGTTTGCCTTTCCCTTCTGGAGACAGTAACCAGCCTTACCGTTTCTGAATAAAACAACAAAATGATGCCCTACCTTCTCTTCTCAGAGCCATAGTTGCTGATCTTCACTAACATTTTAATGCTACTAATCAATAGACTAGCTTCTTGCTTTAGCATTCTCTGATGGATATTAGTTTTCTTAAATTATGGTGTACTACTAGTGATGCAATTAAAGTATAAAAATCACACAGGTGAGATTATGTCCTTCACATACATTGGCCAGATAGCAAACTGTGCTGTACCAAGTTAGTTTAAGGCTCTGTGGTTCAGCCTAGTTATTATTAACTCAAGCTTTAAACAAAGCAATGGCGCATATAGAAGTATATGTAGCAAATCACCGTCCCTCCTTGTACCTTCCTCAACCCTGGGTCTGCATAGTCTAATCTCAGGATGTAAGGCTGCCTTCTTCTGACTGGGTGCTAAGGCCATACTGGTTTGACCAGCTGAATTGCAGGAGGACTTGAGATGTAATAAGATTGACTGTAGTTGCTGCAATCTGATCAGCCCTGTGGTTCTTGTCAATAAACTCATCACGGATTTTTACCTCGGCAGTCTGAGGATGCTGAAGTCAGAAGTCACCCTTTTATCTTCTACTCCTTTTCTGTTTTACACACTTTTGATTTAGGTGATTTGCCAAACTTGGAAACTAAAACAATTTTTTTTTTATGGTCAGGCCATGCTGAGTAGCACAAAAGTATCTAAGATTAATTGTGCATATCAAATCAAAACAAACTCTGTCAAACCTATTCACCACAATTTCATTTAATTTTGCAAGGAATGCCTTCTATGAAAGAGTCTGTATTTGTTCTCCTCTCCCCTCATCTCCACAAGATGAGGAATCACAGGTTGAAATCTCCTGTAAATATACCATCATTACCCCGAAGGTAATTGCAACATTATAGAGTTGTTAATCTTTTCTCAATGAAGACTGAGATTCATTCAGTTTCAGAGGCTTAGTAAGAAAGCATGTTCATATTAAGCGTTCAGAAAATTGGAAATCGTTGTTTTAAGCAGATGGATTATCCTCATCTGTACTATATTTTGTTTCACCCTTCCCTCATCAGCCTTGCAGGAAGAACTTGCTATATACGGTGTTAGATTGCTAGGAAGATCAGGTGAAAGTCTGCACTTGAGTGCTTTCTGCATGGCACCTTCTATGTAGCACCTTCAGTATAAATGCTTTCCCTGGCATTAATTTTGCATTGCTTTCTGGAATTTTCCATAGTTTAAATGGATACTATGAATAGAACAGTCTATATTGTGAAAGAAATATGGGTGATAATTTCTGAATATTTTGGATGGAAAAGTAAGGTTTCCCATTGAAATTATATTAATTTTACTAATTTATTTCTGTGTAATCAGTGAATTGAACATTGTTGTTTTAATTAGTTTTCACAGTTATTGTCATAATGCCTGAGGGAATTACTTGAAGTACAGCATTGCTTATTTTGGCTCATGGTTTCAGAGATTTCCATATGTCACACCAAAGAGAGTCAGTTACAGCTGAGTAACTGCTATTGTGGTGACCAGCAAGATTGGGAGTCATTACACCAGCAGGTTTCTTCTCCTTTATCTTTTGTTCATCTGTGTTCCAATCTATATTTGCTTACACTGCCATTGGGTACGAGTCTTTCCACTCTACTTAGGTATCCCTTACAGGGAAACTGTCTTAGTTAGCATTATATTATGGTGAAGAGACACCAAAAGATACTTGACAACTCTGATAAAATGATTTATTTAGTTGGAACCTCCTACAGTTTTAGGGGTTTAGTCTATTAATATCGTCATGGACGGGATCATGGCAGCATGCAGGCAGACACAGTGCTGGAGAAAAAGCCGAGAGTTCTATCTCTGTATCCACAGGCAGCAATGAAAGAGACACAGGACCTGGCTTGAGTCCTTGAAACCTCAAAGCCCATTGCTACTGACATTTTGTTCAGTACCTCTCCTTGGTGACCAAACATTCAAATCCATGAGCCTTTTGGGTCTATTTTTATTTAAACCACCACAGATACCCAGAGTGCATATTACTAATCTTCGAGGCATGTCTAAATTTAGTAACGCTGATGGTCAAGATAAATAAATCATCACAAGTCAACCTTTGCCAATGTGAATCCCAAATACCTCTTAAGCCATACAATTTCCATCACTGGCCCTCTACAAAATCTCATATTTAGGTCATAATAGGAGATACATTCTGTCCATCTGGAGTACCATCAGAGTCTCAGCAGTTCCAACATTTTTCAAGAGTTCAAGTCTAATGACTTTTCCAAGATTTAAAGCAGTTTGAAACTGTGAGTCCATGTAGTATTAGAAACAAGGTACAGTGGCATAGGAGGTCCTTCTGCTTATGTGTTACTTTCCTTGATTAATCCATAAAGAAACTGCTTGGCCTCATAGGGCAAAACTTAGGTAGGCGGAGAAGACAGAACTGAATTCTGGGAGGAAGAAAGTAGAGTCAGAGAGCCACCCTGGATATGCCAGGTCAGACATGCTAAATCTTTCCCTGTAAGCCATGACCTCATGGTGAACACAAATTAATAGAAATGCGTTAAATCAAGATGTGAGAGTTAGCTGATAGGAGGCTAGAGCTAATGGCCAAGCATTGTTTTAATTAATACAGTTTCTGTGTTATTATTTTGGGTATAAGCTAGCTGGGTGGCAGGGATGGAACAAAGGGTCCCCACTCTCCATGCAACAGTACAGAGCTTTCAAGATGCAGTTGTTGCTAAACAAACATCCCTGCTCTAAAAGGGAAAAATAGGATACTGAGCAAGTGTCATTGTAAAGTGAAACCAAAAGCCAACAGGGAAATCACTAAATCTTGTAGCTTTGTTCCGGGCACTGGGAGTAGCACATGGTAATATGGTGATATTTGTCTCAGACATCTTGACCTTTCCTGCCACTTTCGTGTTGGATTGACCGCAGTAATATGCATTTGGACTCATCTCATTTGGACTGCATCTTCCTGCTTTCTTTGGTAGATGTTCTACACTCTGCTACTCAAATGTCCTGGGGTCTTCATTGCATTTTTTGGTTTCAAATATTACCCTTTGGAGGACTTAAGGAAGGTTTCCTGACCTTGCCAGACACTGCCTATTTGATTTGCCCTTCCTTTACAATTTAAATGAAAGTGTCCACAATTGTGTGACTCTTATATTCTCCACGGTTAATCAATCAACATCTCTGAAAATAATGCCGATTTTGGCCTCCAGTAGTCAAGCCTTATTCCACCTGCAGTGACTTCTGAGCATCCAAATAGATAAGTACTGAAGTCAATACAGGATAAACAATCCTAATTTATCTGTGTTGGAAAATTGCTCAAGAGACAGCCATTTCTCAAGGGAGTCATCAGATGAGCTTTCTGTCTCATGCCTTTGAACACACCATGGGTAGAGTCTGGCTAATTTCTCACATGCCTTCAAAGCATATTTCCTATTGTTCTTATTCAAAGTACTTGGCCTGTTCTTTTTTAGTATATATTTATTGATTTATAGTAACTTATAAATGATTATATATTAACACAAAAATAACTGTTTCCAAAATAACACTAAAGTCCGTTTGAAAAAGACATGGAAACCTACTACTGAAGAAGTATATATATATATATGTATGTATACACAGAAAAAGAGAGAGAGAGAGAGAGAGAGAGAGAGAGAGAGAGAACAGGACAACACTGTCTTTATTTGACACAATACACTAACAGATACACAGCCCCACGTTAGGAATGGGTAAATACCTTTGGAGTTAGTGGCTAGTGAGATCTCTATTTCCACAAGCATTACAAGATACTGCAGATGCCATTTGTTGCCCTTCAGAATTTAATAGCAAGATCCTTTTGCTAAACACAGCACTTACTTGTGTCATACAATATGGCAAAGTCAAGCTGGTAGTGACCTGGAAACTTTATCTCTTCCCTCTAGCTTTCATAGTGCTGAAAGATGCCACGCAGAGAAGAAGTAATCATCAATCATACCCACTCTAAACCCCACAAGCTAAGATAATGACCAGTTGACATGAACTTCATAAGAGTAAACAGCCACTTTCTGATTGAATTTTAGCCATATTCCATGAGACAAAACCCTTATGATACTATCATTATGCCAAAGACCTGTGACTCAACAGGTCCTAGAGGAAAACCTACTACCATTATGCTGCTAAGTGAATATAGCATTAAATGAATATCCCATGACTCATCATTATATCCATAGGTCAGTGCATTTCTCAACCATGATGACAGAAACTTCTATTTGTAGTAGTTGGTGATTAACTAAGTGTCTTAGTTACCATTTTATTGCTGTGACAAAACCTTGACCAAGGCAACTTAGAAAAGATTCCATTGGAGGCTGCTCAGAGTTAGCAGGAGAGAGTCCCTGGCCATCATGGCAGCAGATAGGTAGGGATGGCACTTTTACATCTGATCTACAAGCAGGCAGAGGCAGGAGATAGGAGGCAGAGAGGCAAAGAGGCAAAGTGAGAGGTAGAGGCAGACTGGGTCTGGCATGGGCATTTGAAACTCAAAGTCCATCTCCAGTGACACATCTTCTCATAAAGTCACACTTCTGATTCCTTCCAAACAGTTCCACCAGTTCCAAAGCGTGTATCCAGATATATAAGCCTACAGGGATCATTTTCATTCAAATGAACACAGTGTATATATAACTTTAGAGACCTCAAATCTACATAGAGCTAGAGAGAATGGCATCCTATTGTTCTCAAGGTCCATCTGTGCTCTGTGGAGCAGGGGTAGCCCAGGGAAAACCAATGCTAATAGATCTTTCAGTGGAGTATTACAGTTATGGAATTGAGATTCCTAATTCCCAAACCCTAAATCTGAAGTATCACTTTATTCAAAACTTGAGTGCCAAAATATACAAGTACAGCGGGAAACTTCATTTTATCAATAAAATACTAAAATTTGTATTAAATGAATAAAATATGCATGAGAAGTTAAATGATATTTTTGTTTTGTTTTGTTTCTAGAGACAGGGTTTCTCTGTGTAACTCTGGCTGTCCTGGAACTCACATGTAGACCAGACTGACTTTGCACTCACAGAGATCCACCTGCCTCGGCCTACATGAATGCTGGAATTAAAGGCATGCATGACTACTGCCTGGCAAAAGCTAAATGAATTTTATTTTTCAATTTGTGTCCTATTAAAAACATGTCGTGTGTGTGTGTGTATGCGTGTGTGTGTGTGTGTGTGTGTTTGTGTGTGTATGTGTGCAGGCCACACAATATGAAAAGAGCAGAAATACAAAGCCCTTATGGTAGCAAGCTTTTTTAGATAATGAATATTCAACCTCCATATGCCTATATGGTAGCACTCAGTGATCAAGAAAAGCTAATGGATTCTTAGTCTGATCATCTCGTCAAAGAGTTGCAGTACAGCTGAGTCATAAGGCCTGGGAAACTGTTAATATGGTGGTGAGAGGACAGAGCCAGGCTAAGTATTAGTAGGTGAATAGAATCACATGTTAATGATTTTGTTTAAAATTTAAGTATTTTATGAATTTGATCAGTAGTTCAGAAAACAAGACTATTTACCTTATTTTATGTTAAATATTTCTTAAATTAAAAGCTAAAAATCATCAGAATAAATAGTTAAAATGTTTCTTTAATGGAGTTACCTTTAATGGCAGTTGGTTTTATTCTTGAACACGTTAAGCCTGCTCATAACTTGACAGTATTTTGCTGAAATTGAGTCTCTGATTTCTGAAATGAGAGTGTGAAAAGATATGAAAAATGATGGCCTCGAGCTGTTTAAAATCCAAATTGAAACTTGTACTACAAAGAAGGAAGTTGAACCTGAGAGTTTCTGCTTTTATCAGCATGACACAGAGCTGCAATTGATGTTTCCTTACACCCCACAGATCTAATAAACACATTGGTTCATTTAAAAGGGATTCGTTTTCTTGGATTTTTGGAATTCATAAATGAAGGAATGTAGTTTAATGAATTACATACTACATATGTTCTCAATGCACAAATCACATATAGAGGTCTATTTTAGATGCTATTAGTGTTTATGTATAGGCAGTTAAGCATTTTATCCATCTCTAAATAGCTTGTTGAGCATTTTAGAAGACAGCTTTATTGTGTGGAAATAGTCTATTGAGTGATTATAATTTGTATACCCTCATAATATATATAAAATTTATTTAGGTTGCATAAATCCTATATATTATATATGTTATTTTGATATTTAAAACATAAAGAATATTAAAAATCTATCTTAAAAGACAAATAAATATACTTAAGCCATGTAGTTTTTAGCTTACTGTGGTCTTGATATTTTTTGCTATACAGGTTTGATAAGGATCCAGATTAATTGGAAAAGTTAACAAACATAAGTACCAACATTTTATGCTTTTAAATAATTCATATCATTAAATAAGCATACAAATAATTTATATAACTTTAATGTATAAGGAGAATACTATTTATGATAACCTTCAAATCTTAAAATTGAAGTTTTTGTTAATTCTGCTTTTTATTAAATTTGCAACTGCCCATTTAGGTGAATATCATCTTGATTTGGCATAAAAACTTGAAGCTTATTTTAAATATTATTTGGTGACTGTTTAATTATGTGTGAATTTCTGTGTCAAGTTTATTTGGTCTTACAATGCATACACATAGATCCTTGAATTTACAAAAGTTAGTATAAAAACTAAGACATTTCTGAAGCAGCCTAGGCTGTTTATGGGGAGCTCTGCTGCATAGCAGCCAGTCACTCTAACTTGATGCACAAGTTAGGGATAGCCATGGTTTTACAGCAGTGTGTTTTTATGCACAATATTACAAAATTAAGCTTATAAGAATGGTATGCTTTTACTTGACACTCATGAATCAGTGAGAGTAATGGTTTCCGGAGGTCTAATAAAAGGAGATGAAGGAGATAGAATCGTACTTGAGATATATTTGATGAGTTGCAAGACTGCTAGTGAACAACTGAAAATAATGTTACAATGCTTTTTATAAATTATAATTTTCTTCTCATGAATTGCATACATCTATACTAATACAATATGATCACACTGAACCCCCAGTTCACTCCTGTATCTACACATTATCCCCCCGAAGTCCCCCTCCCAAGTTCCCTCCCAAGTTTGTTTTCCTTCCTTCCTTCCTTCCTTCCTTCCTTCCTTCCTTCCTTCCTTCNCTCCCTTCCTCCCTCCCTCCCCCCTTTCTTTCTTAATCTACTAAGATCAATTAGTGCTTCTTATGTGTGGGGACCGCCCACAGGAGCATGGTAAATTGGCCAGTTAGAATATCAACACAAAAAGAATGATCTTTCTCTCCCTCAACATCTATTAAGTGCCAGTGGCCTTCAATAAGGGCTGGGCCTTGAAGAATTCTTCCCCCTACTATGCTCACATTTTGCCTGGTTTGACCATATGCAGATCTCATGCAGGTCACGCCAGCTACTATTACTTAATGGAAACCTTTCTCAAAATTTATTTAGAAAAACATAGAACCATCAATAGGCAGTTTTTTTTGTTTGTTTATTTGTTTGTTTGTTTGTTTTAAACTCTCTGAACCCATTTAGTTCCAGCTGGTGAGACCTCTAGATCCACAATATTCTGACTAATTTTCTTTGGTCCTATATAGACCTTTTCCTTTTCTCTTGAAGGTTTCATGTCTTTTTAACCTGGACTTTCTACCATCCCTGCTCTACAGATCTGTAGTGTTGCAGACATCAAATTATGTCATGTTTCTTCTGGGACTGTGGGGATAAATCTCATGACCATCAGAAGTGCTGTGCTGTTCCTATGATCTAGATTCATGGTTGTCAACGCACAGACATCGGTCACATACTCTGACTCCTCCTTCTTCATTTGCTGTCTATCTCTTTTAGTTTTTTTCACTCTTTTCTGATCTGTTCCCTTATTGCACTACAACTTTGTTCTTTTTTTTAGCATTGCACTTTGACTTCTCACATAAAGTAGAAACCAGCTAAAAGGCAATGTTTCAGCCTCCAAGTGTTCCCCTTCACAGTTGTCTGTATTTATGTGTGCTTATAAAAGACAATAGAAAAAAATAATGCTATAGATCAGTGTATCAACTCCCTTTCACCTTCCTTCTTTGACTGTAAATCCGTGTTTACTTCCTCTTTCTCTGAGGTCCCTCGGTGCTGCTTCCCACTTCTGTGTACAGAATTGCCATATCTCTTCTTCCTTAAATATATTTGAAAAGAAAAGGCTGTCTGCTCCTTCAATTCTGTCATATCCGCCCCCCACCAAGATTTTTTATTCCTAACTTATGCGTATCTCTGTGTGTACATGTAACATGTGTGGGGATGTCTGCAAAGCCTAGAAGATGGTATCGCCTGTAGACAATTCTACTAATAATATACTGCCACGTATCCATTGTAACCAGAGTAGCTTGCAGGTACATTCCTTCTCCTTCATGCCTTAATGGTTGTGGTTTCAGAACAGCGACTTGAGTGGATTACTAAAGCCTAAAGGAGGACTGGCAAGTGTTTCACTGAGAACACAAGACAGGTGAAATTTGAGAATAACATCTGGGGTTGGATTTAGAAAGCACCATGATTTTAGTCAGAAACATTTTAGATGTTGGATTAGTCTGAACAAATGGAAGAAGAATTCAAGAACCTGCTCCATGGTTATTGATGATGTTTCAGTAAATATACAAAATTCTTGTATTTGAATGCTGAAAACTAAGACTGAGTTAAGGATGTTCAGAATTCTCAGAACATCAAATTATTGGAAAAGATAAAAGGAATGAATGCAGAACAGGAAATTTTTAAAGAAATTTATTTTTTTGAATTTTAAAGAAATTTATTTTTTTAAATTTTAAAGAAATTTATTATTTTGAAAGAAAAGGCAAAATAAGATAAAATAATATAAAATAAAATAAAAGCAAGAGGCTGGGAAGGTGGCTGAGTAGGCAACATGTTTTCTGTGCAAATATGAGAACCTGAGTTCAGATCCTCAGTACCCACACTAAAAGCCAGGCATTGTGCATACCTATCATCCCAGGACTGGGTGGTATAGAGTAGTGGATCATGGGTCCTCTTTGGCCAATCTTTCAAAAACAGGTATCTTCCATGTTCCCTGTGAGATTCTGTTTCAAAGTAAAAACAGAAACAACAAAATTAAAATGTACGAAAGTGAGTAAAAGGTCATTTCTGCCCTCAGCAGTAAACAGAAGGAGCAGTTGGTGGTGGATATTGTAAAGATTCAGCCACACAACATGGCTGACGCTTCCGGGTTCCAGGGCCATGCATGTGTGGACAAGCCCCCAGCCAGAAGTGCCTAAAATGGCCTCAGGAATTTTAAAGGACCCTGCATGACCCACATGCAGCATGGTTGCATCAATCAGCTCCTTATGAAGTAACTATGCCATCCTTGCCATCCTCCTGTGCATGCACTAGGCAGCCCTTAAAAGCTGATGGCGCCATCTCATCTTTATTTCTCTCTTTGCACACTGACCTTCACCAGGCCTGTACC
>LOEQ01009919.1:46390-67732 GCA_001685075.1 Bramus lutescens | reverse complement strand
TGTTAAACTCTGTATTTTTGTGTCTAGAATTCCTTTTCAAGCTCTCTCAGGCTTCACATGGACTTAGTCCACCGCGTTGGAGCGCCAATTTGTTGGAAGGAAGCCACTTGTTCTTCCTGACTGCTGGGCTAGCTTAGGCCTAAAATAATCACAAAGAAACTGCATTAATTAAATCACTGCTTGGCCCATTAGCTCTAGTTTCTTATTGGCTAATTCTTAAATATTAACTTAACCCATTTCTATTAATTTGTGTGTCACCATGTGGCAGTGGCTTACCAGCAAAGTTTTGGCATGTCTGACTCTGGCGGCTCCATGATGGCTCTCCAACTCTGCCTCTTCCTCCCATGCAATAGGCCAAGCCAGTTTTCTTTATTCATTAACCAATAAAATCAACACATAGACAGAAGGACCTCCCATACCACATAAGAGTGATATGAAATGTGAAGATAAGCACATAGGAAAGTGACCAACAGTGACCAATGCTCAAGATCATCAAGCACTGAGACACGCTAGAGCCAGGAGAGAAGCAGGCAGTAGTCTCCCTCTGTGGGAGAACAAATCACCATTATTTTAAGCCACTGGCTGTACTTCTTCATTACAGTTTAAGACCATTTTACAAATTTCTCCATTGTTATTTAAAGTGCCACAGAGTTACTAACTTCAAAGATTACAGTTCCTGCTTGTAACTTCACCTCCTAAACTCGGTGTCTCCCAAACTAGTACCCCAGCTTCTTTATCTCCATTCCCACAATCATCTCCCTTATAAGTTGTTGCAAATAGTGTATGAATTCTTATTTCTGCATTAATGCCTGATTTTAATTCTCCTACTAAATACTAACTGGATGATCTTATTATATACTCATTTGTTTGGTTGTTTTTCAAGAAAGATTTTCTCTGTGTAGCCCTGGCTGTCCTGGAACTCACTCTGCAGACAAGGCTGTCCTCAAACTGAAAGGTCAGCCTGTCTCTAGTGTGCTGGGATTAAAGGCTTGTGGAAATCAGGCTTCAAAGTGTTTAAATGACTTGCCTGGCAGAGGTCATAGTTCTCATGTGCCCTTAGCTTCACTGAAATATTGTCACCCTCAAATTGATGGCTTTGCCATCTGTTATAGTGCTATTTCATGTTCTTTGACTGCCCAAGGGGTGGGCCAGGAGGACAGTCTGTATCATAGGGAGAAAATGAAAGTCAGATTCCTCAGACTGTTTTTCTCTGCTTCCTTATACATCTGTGTTGCTATGGTGGGGCAGTGCCACCAAATGACAGGAAAGAGAACAAAGAGCTTAGTCCTTATGACAATAGACTTGCTTTTATGTTTAGGAGCCTTTGGGGCCACATTGACTTTAGTTTCAGTGGAATCTCCCCTCTTCCCCCACGCACACCTTTAGCAGACCACTGGATAGATAATAAATATAGCTAGTAACTGTCTTGGTTTCTTTTCCTATTGCTGTGATAAAACAACCCTCACAAAACCTATCAGGCAAAATGGTCCAAGCTCTTGCCATCCCTCTTGGGTACCTCACAGAGCTGGAAAATAGGACTCTACTGCTGAAGGCGCTGGACACCCTGGTTGCAGGATGGTGACGAAACCAAGCTGGAGGCCACTAGGAAACTTCCTCACTGCCGGTTAGCTTCTATCTTACTGAAAAATATTACATATTGCATCATGTCCCTTGACTCCATGCCCATACACTGTAGCATGATATGGCCCAGGCACCCCTTCCCCTACAAACTTGCTGACTGTAACCTAACCCACTCTCCAAGGCTGGCTCTGCTTGCTGCCTATAGCCTTATCCAGCAAGCATAGTATATGTATGCTTTCTAAGGCCTCTATTTTACTTCCAGCTTTTAGGATTCTAAACTGTCACACATAATCAAGCATCCCCACCCGCTCTTTGAAATCTTGGTGGAGGCCTCTATGATGCCATAACTGGACTGTACATGTCTGCAAAGCTAGAGTCATGTAGATAATGCCAAAGATTGCCACCAACACAAACTGTACCTGGACCTACTTGAAATATGACTTTAGTAGCATCTAAGTGTCCTGATAGCTAAAAGGCAGGAAACAAATCCCTGGGTGTTTTGGGCTGTGCAGGGCCATCACTGTGTGTAGGGTCTCTGCAAACACCAGGGTTGGCTGAGTAATGATCTGCGTGAGGCAAGAAGGAAATCCAGTTCAGCATAACTTAGTTAGCAGTGTTGGGTCAAACTTCTAGAATCTAACCCCAGGTGGTTTATTTTAGCCATATTTAAACATAAAATAATAAAATAAAATGATAAAAATAAAATAAAAAGCTTCCTGATGATAACTCACTCCTGTGTGTACAACAAAACTTAAGACATATTTGCATTGAAACTCTTTACAAAGTACACACGTCTTCATCTTCCCTAAAGATGGGTTCTGTTGACTCAGAAACAATGCTCAAGATAAGGGTCTAGGGAGAGTGGTTGAGACAAAGATAATCATCTGTGGGAGTCAGGAGTGGCCTGGCCTTACAGATAACACAGAAGGTACCTAGGCTGTTGTAAAGTACATGTGACATCTCCCATAAGGATGGCTTTTGTTGACTGAGAAGCAACGCTCAAGATAAAGGTATAGGGAAGCGAAGGGTTGGGATAAACAAACATAATAGTCTGGGGGAGTCAGGTGTGGCCTGGCCCTGTAGATAACACAGATCACCAGGCTATTAGCTATGTCTGTTCCTAGCTTTCCAGGCAGCAGGCAGGTGTACATCTTCCTTTGAAGAGAAACATTATCTGCTTGGCATTCCTGGTTTCCCCAGAGCTAATCTGGGCGCAATGACCTTGAGCCTTCTATATCTCTCGGTTCTCTTCTCAAATGGAGGCCTTTGAAACACATTTTCATTTTGATACCCTTGAGCCTGTAATGGCATCCCCCTGATTTCTGAGATATTTATCTATTGTATTTTTCTATTGTACCAATGTAAAACATGTAGTTTCTTTGAAATGGGGTGCACCTCTTCAGTAACCACAGTGTCCTGGATGCACCTGCAAACACCAGGGTAGGCTGAGTAATGATCCACATGAGGCAAGAAGGAAATCCACTTCAGCACAATAATATGTACCTTGCTTTTCTGACCAACGTGTGAATTAATTTAAAAACTTCCTTGATGGTTTCACACATGCATATAATGAATGTTAGTCATTTCCACCCCATTGCCCCCCTCTCTTCTTCCTACAAACCTACTTCCGAATACTCCTCCATGTCTCCTCTTGGTATGTGACACAGTGAGTTTACAACTGCTTGCATAAGCATGGATGAGAAGTTATTTACCAGTGCATAGGCCGTCTAGCAGTGGTTGCACAGGTAGTCTAGCAGGGGTTACTCCACTAAAGAAAATGACACTCCTAACCTTACAACCATTAATTACCAATAATCCCTCAGGGTGAGGGAGGGCTTCATAGACCCTCTACCACCCACTAGGCTCCAAACTCCTAAATTTTTTACATAAAGACTCGCAGGGAGTTCTTGAGTACAATGGCCATGTCCTGTCTGGAAGACATTTTAGCTGCATGTTTCCCCTTCCTCTTAGGTTTCTCTGCCCTCCCTTTCATTAGCTCAAGCTGTGGATTTTTCAAGGTTTTGTTCTCTGTTCGTCTTTGCTCCAAATTCTTTTTGCATATTTGGCTAACAGCACCTAGTGAGGGAGGAATGGGAGGGGAAGTGATGTGATTATACTATAATATCAAAACTGAAAGAAAAGGGCACCTACTATTACTCACACAATGTACCTATGCTGCTTGTGAGATCAGTCTGTCACCTGTAATCATAATTCCCTAGAAGGATCAGGAAAAGGACAAAAAGGAGCCAGAGCCACTGCCATGCAGGTGCAAGAGCGAGCACCAGACCAGCCAATAGAGAAAGTGAACAGTAGACCAGCCAATAGAGAAAGTGAACAGTAGACCAGCCAATAGAGAGAGCGAGTGCTAGACCAGCCAATAGAGAAAGTGAACAGTAGACCAGCCAATAGAGAGAGTGAGCACTAGACCAGCCAATAGAGAGAGCAACTGCTAGACCAGCCAGTAGAGTCCGCACTTTTAATGAGCTTTGTCAGGATGGCTTTTACTGCCTGCATTGCCACCAACACTCTCTCTTCTGAGCTAACACTAGAATCATCTATTTTTGCTTAACTTTAAGCATTCTAGTCTTTTCCTATCCTGTTCTTCCGAACTTCACCTTCCCCTCTCAAACTAATTTTCCACATCATCCAACATATTTACAGAAATCCTACACCTTGGTAGCCATTTTCTAGGTTCCACTCAATCAAGTCAGAATTAGCCATCAAAGATAAATCTTTAGATTGCTTTTGAAAATAAAATAAACCTATATAAGAGGCCTTTTCTGGATATCAGTGAGAGGCATGTTGACTGATTCTCTAGTGTTTTCTTCATGAAATAAGAAATATGACCAATGTCACAGCAGCGGCATATTAAAGGTCTACAAGTGACAGGGAGATGGGACTGAGTGTTATAGGAGGCTGGGAGCATGTGTGAATGGCAGTACTAGGCCAGTGTGGAGATGAGATGGATGAGTTGGCCAGGGTGTGAACAGTCTATGGGTCAGATAAGCCCCCAAATGGCAAGGCCCACACTTCACGTGAGTGTGTGGTCTTGCAAGTTGTACCGCTTCATTCCCCTGCTGCTCAGATCTTGTACTGGACCCTTCAAAGGTAAATTCATGTGTGTGGTCACAATGGCAGAATGAAAATCCTGTGCCTACTTGTATAGGTATTGGTCTGAATAAGATTGTTTCATATTACTTATAGAATTCCAAGGAGAACTTTAATTTTTGGAACACCTTTCTAAGGTAGATGATAGAATACTGCACTTCTATAGACCTGTCTGCAGGAGTCTTGGGCTCTTATTGTTGCCATCACCTCATGTCTAGTTACACCAGCAGCAGGTAGCAGAATTTGATTAGCTAGTGTTTATTTCATTTGATTTGAACTTATCCTGGGGTGAAGGACCATGGCTACCTTGACCATATGTGCTTCAACAGAATCTCGTGGTGTTTCAGAATGGTTCCTTCATCTCCTGACCTACACTCATGTGGACTGAAGGGTATTATTTCTCACTTGTTTTTAGGGCTTCTGTCTTTTCCTTGATGCCTTGTTTCTGCTTTTCCTCCACTCTTAACATGAGCGAATGTCCAGCTTTAGAGCAGTGGTCACAAAGTACAAGGGCAGTTCTGATTGTAGGCTTGCTTAGAGTCCGCCTTGCTAGTGTTAGCACCTGGCAGCTCACAGGCTGAGCGCCACTGCCCTCCAGTGCCCTGGGGTTAGGATTTCTCAGTGAATGTTATTGGAGCAATGGGGGAGGTACTAATTTTCAGAAGCAGCACTGAAGTTTTGGAGGTTCTAAAACCATTCATGAAAACACATACATTTGCCCTTTTCATAAATCCATCATGAGTCAATCCCATTCGGCAGAAGGTAAATTCATGATCTCATAAGAGGAACGAAGTGATGCTAATGGTGTCTTTGGTATTTTCTCTGTTAGCCATAAAATATATCAGGAGCAGATTCTCTTTGCCATTAATGTGATTTATTCATTTCTTGGGAAAACTAATGGCGGTCTAGAGAATACTTGTTGTTGTAAACAAGTATTATATTACTTTCTCAGGGTCTAATAAATGAGCTGTTGACACAGAATGAGCTATGCTGAATACCTTTTTCTTTTATCCTTTATGGTGGGTGTGGGAGTAATGTGGAGGCCCAGGGTCTTACTAAGTAGCCCAGGATGGCCTCAAATTTACAACCATCTTGTGATAATCTCCTGAATACCCAGATTAGAGGAATGTGCCACAAGAGCAACTAAATTGTGTAGCTCTTTGCAGAAGGATTAATGTTTGCCCATCACAAAGATCTCTGGACCATGTAACTGCATCCAAGAAATGAATATAAATCGTGCCAAATGTTTCCTTATATAAAATAATTAATACCAAGTTAAATGCTTGTATTGAATTTTTAGTGGATCCCACCTTTATCACATTACAAAGATTTGATTATAGAGTAAATAGCTAGAATTAATTTAGAATGAAACCTCACCTTGAAGTCTCTCTACATTTGAGCTCTTGAATGCATTAATAGCAGCTGTGGCAAGTGTACTGTTTCCTGTACCCTTTACAAACTAAAAATTCAAAGTACTTATGCTTAAAAGATCACTAGTGTGGCCCTTTAGTTTTGTTTGTTCTAGGAGTGAGGGAGCTGGATGGATGACTCAATGTTTAAGATACCTACTGTTCTTGTTGAGGACTCAAGTTCAGTTCCCAGCATCCACATGATGGCTCCGTCCATAAGAACCATCCATAACTCCAGTTCCAGCAGAACTGATGCCCTCTTTTGACATTCATGTGGTATACAAACATACGCTCAGCCAAACCATAATACACATAAAATTATTTTAAAAATCTTTAAAAACAAAACTTCTCACAGATACTTAGAACTTGAAAGTATGTCTTAATCAAACTGATATCCATGATGACACAAAGTCAAGGGTTATATGTTTGCTCTTGATACCAGTTGAGGGACTGATTCCTAGACCCCTCTTAGTTGTCAAAATACACTGCACTTGTGTCTCCTGCTGTTAAATGGTGCTGTGTTTGTATAAACCTGTTCATACATTCTCATGTGCTCTAGCAAATCTCTGTATTAGCGATGATAATCTGATAAGGTGGGAGTGTTCCTTAGATAGTCGTTATATGGCCATGTTTGGGGACTAATGATAGGAAAGGCGTCTATGGGTCAGTATGGCTGGGATCTTTTACACATTTTGTTGCAGGTTTGTTTATTTTGCGGAGGTGTGCATGTGGCACTGGGTGCACTGGGGGTCAGATGACAACTGGAAGGAGTCAATTCTGTCCTTCTGCCACATGGGTCCTAGAGACTGAACTGAAGTCATCAGGGTTTTGGTGGATACTTTTGCTTTTGGTAAGTACCTTGCTGGCCCTAAAGGAAGTTGTAAAAGATATCTCTGTTGACTGAGATTTCTGTCCTGCCTGGTTCCCACAGTCGTTAAGTCCTAAAGAAATCACACAGAGCTACATTAATTATAAACTGATTGGCCTAGTATCTCAGGCTTCTTATTAACTCACTTATATTAGCTCATAATTCTTGTCTGTGTTAGCCACGTGTCTTGGTACCTTTTTTGGTGAGGCAGTCACATCTTGCTTGCTCTGTGTCTGGCTTTCTCTGTGTCTGGGTAACAACTTCAGACTGAAACTTCCCTCTTCCCAGAATTCTCCTTGCCCCACCTCTACTTCCTGCCTGACTACTGGCCAATCAGTGTTTACTTAAAATACAAGTGACAGGGTACATACCATTGTCCCACAGCACTTCCCCCTTTTTTCTTTTTCTTTTTTTTAAACAAGATCTCTGAAACAAATCTCCTTTGTTTAGCTTTTCTGCTGACCATTATCCATAATAACTTGTAACCAACATTCTAAACAAAGGCAAACATCAATAATCCATTTTTGGGGAATGTGGATATAGTTTTCCAGGCTACTTCCTGCTGATTGGGGATGCTGATAATCTTACGGGGACCTAGAGAAAATTTAAAATTATGATCAAGTCCTGACTGGAGTATCCTGTGAGACTTGATCATATCAGGCAGCAGTCTTTGAACTGTTCTGGATGTAGAACTCAGACATCTGGGCCATTCCTCCAATTGGAGATTTCTCAGGGGGTCTTCCTTGGTCAAACCTTATTTTTCTTAACACAAAATGAATCCACAGACTCTCATTTCCTGTGGGAACCAAAGCAAAACCTCTTCTCCAAAGTAACATATCTTTTGACTTAAATTTTAAAGTCAAAGCATTTTATATATATACATATATATATTTGATTAATCTAGCAGCATTTATAATCAATTATCTTTTAGCAGCTTTTGCTCCTTCCCCAGTCATCAAACAATTTAAAGACAACACAATAACATACAGGATCTAGACTCTCTGTATATTTTTCATCTTTACATGGCTTTATTTTAACCTCTATTTCTTTTATTTTTATTTTTAATTTTTGGCTTTTTGAGAAAGGGTTTCTTTGTGTATCTTTAGCTGTCCTGGAAATAATATGTTATAAGAGTTAATAAGAAGCCTGAGATACTAGGCCAATCAGTTTATAATTAATGTAGACCTCTGTGTGATTTCTTTGGGATTTAACAACTGCAGGAACTGGGCAGAACAGAAACCTCAGTCAACATATTTCTAGCTGACTGAGTCCATGGATGTTTTGTCTGTCTCTGGGAGGGGCTGCTGGGCTTAGGATCATGGCTTTTCTTGTCTCATCCATAAAGATAATTAATCATTTTAGTAAATTCAAAAGTGATACAGTATATTTTGAATTCGCCATTTAAAAAATCTGAAACTGTCTTTTAAGTTTCATCACTTAATTTCTTTCAGCTTTCCCCTTTTCGTTTTAAAAGCCTCATGCTAACCTCTTTGTCTCAAAAAGTCACCATGAACCTGTCTCCAGTTGCTTCCAGTTCAGCTGTTGCAAGAGACATCTCTCCTCCTCCTTTTACGGTTAAGAACAGTCAGTCCTCTGAGAACAGAAGCTAGGGAAGGTGCTGTGGTTTTGATGGTGACATGAGGCTTGGGCAGAATTGAATAAGTGAATCCTATTGCTTCTTTAAAAATATTTTCTCCCTGGAAATGGAAGAGTAGAGTTTGGGGGCCCAGGATATTTATTCGCGAGGCAATGAGTTTGGAACTTAGTAGAGAAATCCATCAACTCAATTGAACGTGATGTCTCAGCTGGAGCATTTCTGTCCCATGTGGATTCCATTAGGAATTCCTTACAAAGGGCCCTGGAGCAGTCTTTCTATCCAGCCCACAGAAACCTCTAGAATACTGGCCACAATTGCATATTCTCAGGTTCTTACCAAGGCCATTGAAACTTGGCTGAGGAGGGGCAGAGAATCTACATTTTAATGAGTCCTCCAATCCTTGGGTTTACTTTGCATTTGAGGAGTGTTAGGTCAATTGTACTATTTTGGGTTTTTGGGGAGCCCACCATCCAGCTCCCAAATAAATCATACATGGAGACTCATTCTTACTTACAAATGCCCAGCTTTGACTTGGCTTATTTCTTGCCACACCACTTAAATCACCCTGACTACCTTTTGTCTATGGGCTTTTGTCCTTCCTTCCTTCTGCAATATCTCATTTTCCTTCTTACTCTGTGGCTGGCTGGGTGGCTAGGTGACTGACTGGGTGACTAGGTGACTGGCCCCCAGTGTCCTCTCTCCTAGTTTTCTAGTTGCTTGTCTCCTTCCTTGTTTCTCCTATTTATACTCTCTGCCTTTTGTCATCTTTAAGCCACAGCCATAAGCTAGCCCCGCCTATCCTTACTCCTGCCTCACTATTGGCCATTCAGCTCTTTATTAGACCATTGGACAGGCAAAAAATCACAACTTCACAGAGTTAAACAAATGCAGCGTAAACAAAAGTCACGCCTTAAAACACTATTCCCCCACAGGGGAGTTCTTTGACTCTTCCCAGAATTTGCCATCTTTTCTCATAAACCCGTATCTGCTGAATGACATCATGATCCTACACACAACAGCCCATCAGCTGCAGAAACTGCCACTGCCCAAGGTCAGGCCAAGCTGGAGAGGACCAAACAAAGTTACAACACTGTCCTCTGACCAGGCCTCTGCAGTTAGAACCACTCACTGTGGCTTAAAGATAACAAAAGGCATTTTCTGAGCTTATTTTTCTGGGCTGCACAAAAGGTTTGTCATAGAACCTGAGCTCCACAGGGTGCTTGGCACCAGGTCTTTATCAGAAAGCCAAGCAGCAGGAATGTGGCATGGGAAAGCTGGCTGTGCATCTCCAACAGGTCCTCCCACTCTAGGCAACCCCCTCCCCACTGCTTTCCAAAAGGGAATCACCATGGTGATCTACAATCCCCACATATCCATTCCTGAATAGATTTGAGGTTACTAGTGTGTCCTGTCATGAGAAATAAGGTCCTATTTATAAAGGGCCCACTTGGTCACACTGGACTTGTTCCTATTGATAATGTAGGTTAGAAGATATCCTCATCTGTCTTCATTTGTTATAAACTTTGTTTTACTGTCTCCAGTGTCTGCTATAACCCTAAACTGAGAACACTGGCTTCTGGGAGGTGGGGCTTGCAGGGTCAGGAAACACTGTAAGCCACTGTCTGCCTCAGTAGCTTCATTAGCTCCCTGCCTTAGCTCCCAGAGCCAGTTTTTCTGGATTCTGGGTAAATTCTAGAACAATTGATTTTCTGTTTGTGTGTCTTTTGTCTATTATTGTAAGGATTTATTTTGCTTTGGCCTCTATTTATTCCTGGCTCTTGAAAGCAACTTTCTTGCCACTCCCCTATCCCCACAATGGGTCTTCCTGCATTATTTGAAATTAAATTAAAACTTTAACCTTGTATTACTTTCTCAATCCTGAAACTGTAGAGTCTTAGTGATTTTGGACGTTTTTGTTGGCCCCTTTTCAGTTACATGAGTTTGTAGCCTTGCTATTTTATATGTAGGTGACATTCCTGAGTGGAATTTCAGAGGCCTCTGGAGGAGGGTTAGGGATCAGAAGAGAATATTAAATGAAAAGTAGGGGTGACAATTTCATCTACAAAGGACAATCCTTTGTGAGAGGTTCACAAAATGATGTACCTATATAACTGGAACGAGGAGAGCTGTTTCTGTTGGAATTTACAAAGTCATAGGTTTTATTATATTTAATTTGATTGCCACACACAATTCAGGGGTTTCATGCC
The DNA here is from genome assembly GCA_001685075.1 of Bramus lutescens. NCBI lineage: Eukaryota > Metazoa > Chordata > Mammalia > Rodentia > Cricetidae > Bramus > Bramus lutescens. Next base: position 56,962 of record LOEQ01009919.1, on the reverse strand, counting down.
CATAAAAACTTATTTGAACAACAGTAAAGCAAAATATTAGGTAATCGAACAGGTGTTATATGGATATGCCAGAATCATAATATTCTTACACACATGACTGAGGCTTAGGACTCAAATGACTGGACAATGAAGTCATGAACACTACTATATAAAAACTCCCAGCCCTGTAAGGCCAGAGACCCCTAACCCTCACTCACAGTCAGCAGGGAATCTGTGGGAAGAATAGAACATGCATTATCTATACATGCTGTGCTATGATGGAACAGCAAGAGACTCATGTCCGTTTACACAGCTATGAGAGTCCTGGTCAAAGAAAGTTAAGCTCTTGGTTAAAGGGAAAAGGGATGAAAAAAAAAAGTGGAGTTTCAGAATTGGGGTTTTTTGATGCTCCCCTGCTAAGAGATCAGCAATCAGTGACAGAAAGGCATAGAGGTCCTTTGGTGAATCTGTGACTTGCCTGAGTATCTTGCCAGCAGTTATCCATTGACCTTAGTATGGAAGGCTGTAGGCAGACTTTTCTGTCCTGATCTAGTTCCCAAATAACCACATGGAGACTTCTTATTACAAAAGCTCAGCTAATAGCATAAGCTTGTTTTTAGCTAGTTCCTATAACATAAATGGACCCATTTCCAGTCACTGGTGTGCTGCCTGAGGTCCGTTTACCTCACCTACATACTCGCCATCCTGCTCGCTAGCGGCGACTCCTCCGATTCCACCCTGCTTCTCCCAGCATTGTCTCCGCCCTGAAAATCCTGCCTAGCCGTCGGCTGATCAGATTTTTATTAACCACGAGAGCATCACATCTTCTCAGTGGATAGGATTATTCCACAGCAGAAGGCAGCTGCCTTGAGATGAAGCTAAGCAAGCAGCTCTCACACAGCAGGCTCTTGACACTGAGAACTGAACGCTATGGACATGCCTAATTAAATGATGGTCATATGTTCTGAAAAACACGTTAGGCAGTTTTACCAGTGTGAGAACACAATAGAGCATACTTACACAAGCCTAGATGATACAGTCTCTACCTGCCCAGGCTGTGTGTATAGTCTGCAAATCTATGCAACATACCAGCGTCCTGAATACTGCAGGCCGTTGTAACACAGTGGTATGTGTGCATCTGAGCCTATTTCAGCCGTAAATAGTGACAACACAGCATGATGGGAATTTTTCAGTTTCATTTTAATCCTAGAGCCTGTCATGTACATGGATGTTTGATAAAGTTCACCATATATGACACCCATTGTGTAGACTGGTATTTCTTTGTTGGATGGGATGTCATGTAGTGGCTTATGACTCTATTTAGCAGCCATCATTGGATTTTATTTTCAAATATGGAAATGTCGAAATGGAAACTAAACGGAGAAGCGCCGATTCCCTGTGCTGTTTCCCTTATTTGTATTGAAAACTGAAGCTAAAAATGGACCTGCTACTTGATTTTTTCCATCTCCTCTGTGGCTACATGCTGAGTCTGGGTGAAAAGCTGCCTGGGAGGAGGCCCTCATCAGACCTGAGAGAATCCTTGTAATCTGACACCAAAATTCACTTTCCAGTCAAAATGCTTGGCCCCTGTTTAGACCAAAACTCTGCTGTGAACTGTGGGTTCCTCCTCTTTTCCATTTTCAGGAGGAGCCCCAGCAGGCTCATTCTGGAGGGACACATTTAGCCCAGCAACATGGGCCCAAATCCATGTTTTAGAAGGTAATTGACTAAAGTAGGGGGGAAAAGCTAAGCCACCCACTCCTCAATTAAAAACCACCCAGGAAAAGCCACTAGGAGTTTCATCCCCATGATCAGGCCTCTGGGTGTTCTTTTTATTTTCCATGAATGAATGAATGAATGAATGAATGAATGAATGAATGAACGAATGAATGCGGGAAACCCTCAGATGGAGTTTCTGTTTGGAGAAGGTAAATGGATCAGCTCAGATCCTTGGCTTGAGCTCATCAGTCCCTGCAGCCCTTGCTCGCCACAGCTGCCATTAGCAGAAAGCATGATGTCCTTACCTGCCCATACTCCCTCTTGCCTGCTGCCCCCTGCTGCTGGAGCCATCTCAGCTCCAGGACAGTTCAGCCCTCTGAGAGAGCAAGCCTCCTCTGTTGTGATCGGGTTGTGTAGGGAAGAGGCCCTTTAGAAAGGAACAAACTGTCATGGGAAGAGCATCTACGCAGACCTAGATGCAGACCCAGGCCAACACTAGCACACTGCTCAAACTTGAAAACCTGCATAATCTTGATGATTCTTTGTTTCTCCGCTGGAGGATGACACCAGCTGGGTTGTATGGCAGCTTCAGTGACAGTGAGAGCATACCCACCAAATGATTTCTGTTTTCTCGATCATGGCCTTCAGTAATCGGCATCATTCAGTCTCTGCCTCCAACCCATCTGATTTTGTCGTGTGTGTGTGTGTGTGTGTGTGTATATAGCTGAACAACTGCCATTTGAAACCAAATATGTAAAGAGTATTTTAAAATAATGATATTGTTAAGCACTTTTTTCATTTAATCTTAAAACTATTCTAAATATTTTTTTAATGGCCAAATACAGAGGGAGAAATCAGTGGCTTTTGAAACATTTATGACTGGCTTTGGCCTTCTGTAAGAGAATGACCTCTGCTCCTGGGAGCTTCCTTATCTTGCTGTAGAATTTCTTGCTGTTCTGAGTGAGTCTGGCTTCAAGGTCACAATTACAGTTTTCTGAAAGCAGTTACACAGTCTCCATGTTCACATTAGCTTCCTCATCTGTAAAACACAGGACTACTAACGTTCATTTGGGATAAACTGACACCAGACCAGAATTAGGTGGAGAGCAAGAGAGGAAGACAACTGACATCAAGCACTGCTCAATATTTATCTTAATAAATATGGTACCAAAATGGCACCAAATGCCAGGTACCGTACCATGCACAAAGCAAGCCAGTCCTGGTATAATGGTTAGTATTACCAACTTGACCTTGAGGGGGCAGGCCTTTGGGTTTACTTGTGAGAGATTGTCTAGATTAAAGCTAGCCTGTGGCAACAGCTGTGAGGGAGTATCCTGATTAATTTAATCCATATGGGAAAATCCATCATATTTGTGGCCAAGAGTAAAGGCCAAGAAAAGGGATCCGCCTGTGTGGAGGGCTCCGGGAGGAGCCGTACGAGGGCANCAGGCCAGCATGGCTGGAGTAGAGTGTAGAAGTGCACCGCAAGGAAAGGCCGCTGAGGGCAGAGGCCCACACCACCAGGCCTTCTTGCCCACCTTTCTCTGTCCGTCTTGAGGGGAAGGGAACGCATTGAGGGTTTAATGAAGAAACAAACGGAAGAGCAAGTATGTGTGTTTTGACGAAGTCAATCCTAGATATCTGCTTTTAAACAGAAGAATCATAACATACTGAAAAGTTTTGTGTCACCTGGGCCTTTGCTCCAGGCTTAATCACAGTTTCAGAGCCCTGGTCAGGTGTGTAGGGAAACAAATGTAAGCTTAAAAGCCGCTGACTTTAATCACGTTGGTAGCTGTTACGTACTCTAGCCTCCTACTCCGGAAAACACATCTCTGTAAGTAAATGTTAAAAAAAATATGCACAACATGGCAGGGATGTGACTAAGAGTCACAAGTACCAGAGATGATAGAGATGAATGACAGTTGTACATCGAGGTGTGGTGTTGAGACACTGGGAAGTTAGTCACTACAGAGGGTCACAATTAATTAATCATTTCATGAAAAATGATCTTTGACCTTTGTTATGGCCAAATTTTATGATTTAGTTGAGGTTTTTCACATAACATTGCCCTTTGACAAAAATACTACTAGATAATTATTCTCTTTGTAACAAATTATGAAATGTGCTTTGTGTTTTGAAAAGTACATTTATTTAAAGGGTATAGCATGAGTAATTTTAGTTTGAAAATAGTTTCTTTCATTTCATCTGGAAACTTTATTAACTAAACTGTTAATAAAAAATTTTAAAGCAACACGTAGATTTAGAAATCAACTATGAAGATCTAATATAGTTGATTCCATTTATCACGGACAATATTAGAAAATGTTTGAGCTTCGTTATATGAATATTTTTACTACTTTCCTAGCAGGATCTCAATCTGAGAGAAATATGGAATCTTGGCATCCTGTTTTCTATATGTCACATCTGGATTTCCCTGTATAATAAAGACCAATGGGATAGTTCAATGATTTCTGCTTCTTGGTGCCACAGGCCACTGTTAGGAGTTTTGGAGACCTTGTGAAATATAGACTGGAATATGAGCAACAGCAAGCATACAGATACTGGGCATCACTGAGAATGATGTTCCATTGTGCAAGGACCAAGTACATGTTGGCAAGTTAATTATCCTCCTCTTCTCCAAGTGTTTCTGCTGCTCAGATCCTTCCTGCACATTGACGTGACTCCATCACTGTCAACATCAGCATGAACAGCAAAGCCTCAGTATTCAGGATGGTCACACACATGGTTCTTGTTTCAAAGACTTGAGGAAAGGAAGGTTGGAAGATATTTCCTAGGGCTTGGGATGTACTGCCTCGTAAAGCTTCCGGTAGACTCTTTGCAAGCCCTTCGCACCAACCCATTACCCATGGTGTGGACTATGCTACCAGGGTTTCAGGGTGGGAGTCCATCCACTAACTGTTCTTCACTCGTGTTTTCTCTCAGGAACTGGCGAAAGTGGGAAAAGCACCTTTATCAAGCAAATGAGGATAATCCATGGGTCTGGCTACAGCGATGAAGATAGAAAGGGCTTCACCAAGCTGGTTTACCAAAACATATTCACCGCCATGCAAGCCATGATCAGAGCAATGGACACCCTGAGAATACAATATGTGTGTGAGCAGAATAAGGTACCATGCTTGGGAGGGTTGGCTCTACCTGTGAATGCATGCCTTCCTATTGGGTGCCTGGGAGAGTTGGCCTTCCTATTGGGTGCTTGGGAGAGTTGGCTCTATGTGTGAATGCATGACTTCCTATTGGGTGCCTGGAGAGTTGGCTTTATGTGTGAATGCACGTCTTTCTTATTTGGTGCTTGGGAGAGTTGGCTCTAGCTGTGAATGTACACTTTCTTATTGGGGTCAGTGAACGTCTGAACAAAAAGCTTTGCTAAGTGCTTTGGTTGAATGCCAAGTACTTAAGGTCCTTACTCAGTACAGGAAGAGCTACTTTGGGGTGTCTAGTGGATTTAGTTAGTCCTGTTGGTCTTATGTCTGCCACAATTTTTTTTTGAAGGAAATGATGTTACATGATGTACAGGGAATCTGGAACTCAGGTGAGTTTGCTCATTTTAGGAACTAGAAAAAGAAGATGCCATTTTCCATTTGAGTCGAGAGACCCATTGTTTGCCTCTGTGGAGAAATGGGGATGCTGGCTTTACAGCATCTAGCTTTTCAAACATTCTTGGTCTCAGGAAATATTTTCACTGATGCACTGGAGACTACTGACAGAAATTGCTGGGGGTTGTTTGTGTTGGGAGCTGGCCCTTCTTGGGAACTAAGTGACATTTTATGGAAGCCGTTCTGGTGTCCCAGCTAGCAAAGTGCTCTCATGATGTGAGCATGGCAAGCTGATACCTGCTTTCTTTCATCACTGGTCTTTAGTGATACAAATCTCCTAACAATGTTAGCCAGGTGCCTAGCATATGGGAGAGAGAGAGAGACAATGGGATTGTTAGTTTAAGGCTAGCCTGGCTACATAGTACCCTGACTTTTAAAAATGAAAAAGGTTTTTATTTTAAATAATCAGTACAGTATTATGAATGGCACATTGATAAAGCAATTCTGTGTCAAATGAATCTCTTGTGAATCTATTTAAAAATGATGTCAATGGTAACAGTGCAGAGCTCCATGAGCTTTAGGATGGATAATTTTATCAGCAACTGTGGTACCTGTGCTCATGTATATCTTCTATGTCTGGCAGAAAATTTCAAAGCATCTTAAGAATTTAAAATTCTTTCTTGGCAATTCTTTATTTAGTATACAATATTTGCCAAATTGTTGATACCTTCCCATTGTTGGTTCAACTATCTTATTTACCATTATGAAGGTGATTCTCCTCTCTAATTTCCTTACAGGCTTAGAGGTCATATGAAGAACTATGTCTTGACTGTAATTTCAACTTCCAACAGTTATACTGGAAGTGTGTGGGGTGAACTAGTATGCAGAAATGTGGGAGGTGCACGCTAAGCCACTCGGGATGCTGTGGGCATGGCTGATGATCCATTGCTTTTTAGTACATGTGCTAGCTTTTGAAAGTGTGCAGTCCATTGACACCCTAGGTAGCATCCTAAAGCCAGGCTTTCTGTGGAGATTTCAAAGTCTTTCAGAGAGGAAGTGAGGTGGGAATGGCCTCCTGGTGATTTCCTTCATATTATTTTCCCTGGCTACGGACTGCAGTTTCTTTGTTGGTCATAGTAGAGTAGCTGGCTGAAGCTTGGGGCTCAGGAGTGGATTTATAATCAGAACAACTGGTGAGAAGGCTCGTGTGTAAACCAGTGTGGCTTCCCTTGGTGAGGGCATTTGTAAACCCTAATCAGATTTGGTAGTTAAGACCTCTAGGTTTCCGTTTTTGTTTGGTTTTCCTTCCTGGTCTCTTAAACGTGCTCTGAGTTCATATTTTAAATAGAAAGATGGTATGGAGCTTTGACATTCCATCACGTTCTCCTGCTCGCTTGGTCTCTGCTCTTTTCCTTAGCCCTATCTGCATGTCTGTCTCTCTGTATTCATTTCTTCGGGGTGCAGCGACCACGTACCTCAGTCAGGGTGCCTACAAAAAAGATTATTCTCTTACAACTCTGGATGCCAAATAGCAAGGTTAATTGGTACCAACTGGAGGTTCTGGGAAGAAATCCGTTTCCTGCTTTTTCCCTGGAGTCTGTTACTAGAAGTCCATGACCTGTGTTGGCTTGCCCATGTGTTCCTTCAGTCTCTGTGTCTGTCAGCACATCATGCCTCCGTGCATCTGTGTGCTCACATAGTGGTGTCCTCTCTGTCTGCTTTCAGATTTGTCTCTTATTCAGTCATCTCTAATCAAGGAAGACCTTAAGTACTTCCCAGTGACACCATTTTCAAATCAGATTGCACTTTGAGGGGCTGGAGAGATGGCAAGTAGTTAGGAGCACTGATGGTTCTTCCAGAGGACCCAGGTTCAATTCCCAGTACCCACATGGCAGCTCACAACTGTCTGTAACTCCAGTTCTACAGGATCTGACACCCTCACACAGCAGACATGTATACAAGTAAAACACCAATGTACATAAAATTAAACAAATGAAAGAAAGAAAGTACCAAATTTTGAAAGAAAGACTGCACTTTGAAGTTCTAGGTACACATGATATTTAGTGGTAACGCTAATCAACAGTGTGGCCTTCCCTGTGTGCAGGGCACATAAGCAAAATAAATGCTTTCCAAATTAAATTGCCCCTAAGTGATGTAAGTGGATTAGTGGGCAAACTTGGAACCAAAAATGGGTTTCTTGTTTATTCTATTATTTGTTTAGGTCATTTTCTTCCATCCTTTCCTTAATGTTTCTCTGTTGTCTGTTATTAATTCTAATAACTTTCTCTGTGAGCTATTTATGAATCCAAATATGAAGCTGTAATATAGTACCATGTTGAAGACATAAAATGAAAAATTGGTTGGGCTGGCTGTGCAGGTACAAGCCTGCGACCCCAGCACTTGGGAAGCAGAAGGAGGAGGATTATGAGTTTGAGGCCATCCTGGGCTGCATAACAAGTTCCAGGCCAGCCTCAGCTACACAATTCCCTGTCTCAAGAAAAAAAAAATAGTAGCTAGGTGCTCTGTGCTATCTTTACAAAATACCAGRTAACTTGAAATAATTGCTCAGTTAAACCAGGGACAGAGAAAACCTTAATTAGCTTTCAGTTTACAGTATGAAACCTTTCCTCCATTTCTTATTGATGAATATTCATCTCTATTTTTCATTTCTTGTTATGTGTGTACATGTGCTTGTGTGTGGTGTGTGTGCATACATGTGCTTGTGTGTTGTTTGCGTGTGTGTGTGTTTTCATAGCTGGGAATGCTTACAAGTCTCTGGAAATGAATTTAAGGCTGTTTCAGAGAGTTCTGAGTGCTGGTGAGATCACTGTATCTCAGGCTCGTCGAAATATTTGCCTAGTGCTGGAAAGAGTGCTTAGTAAAGAACTTTATTTTATATTGCTCCTTTTTTTAACCACCTTGTTTCTGACATTAAGAGATAGCCCTGATTACTTTCTGAAAGCTCACATATTTACTTTAGAGACGTGGTTCACATGTATGTGTTCACTGTGTTGATGGGCCTTGTGTTTTACAAACATGTTAGAAGGTATCACTCTAGGACTAAACAGTCCACAGGCACTCTATGCTTCGTGCTGCCTGCGGCATTATGAGTGTGGAAGCCCTCATCACAGGTCATCAAATGTCTTTATCCTCGAGGTTTGCAGACGGGCATGGATAGTTAGAAACTGAGCCTCCTAAAGGAAAATCCACCTACCTTCTCACTAGCCCTTTGCTTCTAGATTTGGTGCTTCCTAGGACTGGGGAAGGGGGCCACCGCCCCTGAAAGTTGGTCCCAGTCGCTTCCCTGCTCTCTGGATCATAGGAACTGCAGTGTACCAGGTTCCTGTAACATGCCTCCAGTGAGAGCTCATCATAGCCATAAATAAATAACAGGCTTTTGAAAGGAGAGTTAAGAACTAAGAAGTAAGGGGAAATGTAGGCAGAGTTGTCCTGTTCTGACCACCTGTTCCCAAATAACCACTCTGAGGCTTAGTATTAATTACAAATGCTCACTCAATAGCTCAGGCTTGTTATTAACTAATTCTTACAGCTTAACCCGTTTTTTACCCTACGTGCTGCCCAAAGACTTGTGGCTTTTACTTCTATCCCATTTTGTGTGCCCAACTTGTTCTGTGTCTGGTTGGTAGCTCCTCCGACTTCACCCTTCCTCATCCCATCATTCTCAGTTTGGCTTTCCTGCCTAACTTTATCCTGTTCAGCTATTGGCCAGTCAGCTTGTTTATTAAACCAATCATAGGGACATATTCAAACAGTGTACAGAAGGATTATTCCACAGCAGGGAAACTCATAGAAACTCATGGAAATTCTCAGCTATGGAAACACACAGACACTCCAAGAAATGGCAAATAGAACTCCATCAATAAGAAATGAAGGGAAGATGTCATTACTGTTAAATAAAACCCAGTTAAGGTTTTCTTTGTCCTTCACTTAACTAAACAGTTATTTCAGTAAGTAGAAACTCTGGATGCACTATCTAGGGCACAGAGTCTCTAAAGGGAAGCTGACTTTCCCACCAGGGAGTATCAACCTCTCAGGAGAAGCAATTACTGAATTCAAAGTCTTCCTAACTGCTAACCAACACACACACACATACATGTACACACATGCACATGCACACATATATACACAATATACATACATACAAATATGCATACATATCTATGTGACCTTCATCTACAGTTCCAGGTCTCAGATTCTAAGAAGTGGCTAAAAACTTGTGTGAGGAATCCAGGCACAGTTAAAGGAACAGAGTGAATTTATGTCACATTTTAGCAGGACAGTTTCTCAGGGCTTAGGGTATTTTAAGATCTTTATTTTCTAATTTCTAAAACATCTGTTTAAATATATTTTTCTGTCCCATTTCCTCATCCAATTTGTAAAGTTGGGTTCTGCAAACCTTTGGGAACAGCAAGGCCAATGTTCTGACTTGGGCTGCGGCCCAGAGTTTCTGGTTTTCAGTTAAATGTTAACCTTAGGGCCCTGCTTCCCATGTCCACTTGGATATTAAAAACCACACGGTATACTTTTACTGAGAACTTGGAGTTCTACCTGCTGTCATAGTAAGAACAACAAATTCTCCACTGAAATCCCAGGCAGAGGTTTAGATGAATCCATGCTTTCCCTAGGGGGAACACGACTGTCACTTGATGTGTGTGAGTTTTGGAAATAAAGAATAAGATGTTAGCGAGTGGCTTGCTCTGTATTTTTCAGTACAACTAAACCCCACAGCCCTTTAAGCCTGATTGGCGAATGAGAACATAAGAAGATCAGTGATGAACAAGCTGTGCTTGAACACTGAAGCACTAATTTGCATAATGTATGATACATTACTTTCTTCCATAAAGTTGCCTTAAAATACTTTGACAACCTGGTTACAAATGAGTGTGGGAGATGATAATTATATGATTTTAATATAATTTATTATAATCTTAAACATGAAGAACATATGAACTCTCCTCACTATTGAATAATATTTAATGAAAACAGGAATACCCATGATGATGGGAAAATCCATGTTAGCCCCAAACTCTTTACAGCTGCTTCTCCTGTGACAGAGCTGTTCTGCTTGGAGCTGCTATGTGGTAGTGGTTGGTGGGTGCTGGTGGGTGGTGATGGGTACTGGTGGTGGTGGGTGCTGGTGCTGGTTGGTGGTGATGGGTACTGGTGGGTGCTGGTGCTTGTGGGTGCTGGTGCTGGTGGGTGGTGATGGGTACTGGGTGCTGGTGCTGGTTGGTGGTGATGGGTACTGGTGGGTGCTGGTGCTTGCAGGTGCTGGTGCTGGTGGGTGCTTGTGGGTGCT
>LOEQ01009919.1:21478-31715 GCA_001685075.1 Bramus lutescens | reverse complement strand
GGATGAAGTTTTTTACATTTCACCATTCCTCTGGTATTTTCCAGTTATGAAAAAGGGGGATGTTTTGAAATCAGGAAAATTGCAAACACTCTTTAGAAAAGCCTTTCAGAATGTTTCTGGGATCCCTCACCAGGTACCCTTTCCCTATCGCTTTCCCTGATCTACAGCAGACTTGCCATTCGTGCCTCCTACATCACCAGAAACTGAAGTCTTCTGATGCCCTGCGGCTGCGAGCATTCTCCAGCAGCATTGGACTTTGGAGACCGCTGTGCTCTGGAACTTTTTAGAGCAGAGAAGGGCAGGGGCAGTGACCTACTCCCTGGGGCTCGCGGCTTTCATCATGTTCTCTGCAAAGCCTGGAGGGTCAGAGAAACCCACGTATTGCTTCCTTTTCTCATTATTGTGACCGAATGCCTGACAGCGTCTTACAGGAAGAGAGGTTTCCAGAGAGCCTGTGGCTCAGCACTAGGGAATGCTTGTCATGCAGAACCTAGTCTCTGGTAGTGTGGCCTTGTAGCATGTCTTTTTTCCCATCTTGGTGAGTTAGGACACAGAAACTCACCCAAGGATCTATGTCTGCCAGCTAAGCGCCCAAACAGCACCATCAGTGAGGGATAAAATGTTTAATACATGACGAGCCTGTAGGGAACATTCCACATTTAAACCATAATAATCTGTCAGTGGTTCCAAGGTTGATCATCCCAGTGTGGGGGATCTGTTACAGCAGCATGCTCAGCAAGATCTGCATTGAGACTAAATACAGACCCACTAACGCATTGATCTTCCTTCAGCCATGACATGCTAATCAAGCTTATCATTTTAGAGGTGCTCAGCATCATGCTGAGTACTGTTAGGTCACACAGTCTCTGCTGTAAACCTAGAGGGTGGTTTCTAAATATATTCCCCATTAAAGAACTGTGTTATACATTGAGTAGCTGCCATGGGCCTAGGCTTGTTCAAGGTATGTTGTTAAAGTAGAGAATAAAATGTTACTTAGCTTCAGTTGGTTTTCATTTACTTTACAGATGAGGACCCAGAAACAAATAGGCCAAATGATTTGCAGTGATTTGAAAGTGAATTATAGGCTTAGCTTTGACTCTAGATGGCTAACTTCAGTGTCTTAAGGGACATAGTCACTATCAGAAGCACATTTACCAGTAGAACAATGGAAGTATTTCTATAAGTTGTGGTGACACTGGCTGCCAGCACCTTTTGTGCTAATTTGTGTTGGCAATAGAGTTACATCTATTACTGTCTCTGAGTTTTCTATGTCATAAAATACCTGGGTATAATATGTTATATGATATTATATCTGCATAGCATATCATCATCTGCTTATGTTCCATAAATTTGACCCCTACAATGTTCCTAGAACATTATTATGTAACAGGGGCAAGGCCTTTGTCCTCAAAAAGTTGACAGTAAATGAAGGCATTATGCTAAATTAAATAATCTCGGCACAGAAAGACATATATTAAAAGTTAATTTTATAGAGGTGGAGTACAGACTTTCAGCCATTAGAGGCAACATAGGTTGGAACGTAGTGGGTGGTTAGATCATGGATGCTAAATTGCGTTACATGGTAGGAATGAGTTTTTGTGGTCTATAGAACAGCAGATTGCCCATGACAAAAACATGATGTATGTTTCATGTGGAGCAGAAGGGGTTGAAAGTTTCCAACACAAAACAATAAATAACAATAAGTATATACCATGTCCACATGTGAAACCATCACTGGACCCCACATGCATATTGGTTTTTAATAATTAGTTCAGGAAGAAAGCAATATGCCACTAAAGCATTTCACAACTATGTAATAATTGTCAGAGGTGAGTCTATGATGTCAAGGAAGCATAGATCAGGTCACACGAACCCTACCCAGGTCAGCGCACAGCTCAGGAGGAGGTGGTGCTTTTAGTTTGCAGGTAAAGAAAGTCTTGATGAGGTTAAATACCCTGGCCATAGCCACACTGTTGGGAACTGCGGGAGTGGGTAGGGGAATGGGGGAGAAGGACTGGGAGGGGAGGATGGGGGGAGACTGTGGCCAGGATGTAAAATAAATTGAAGAATAAAAAACACTTGGATGGAATCTATATATTGGGGACTGGAACGGGAGGATGGGGGTGGAGCCTGCAGAGAAGTAGTTTCTTGTGCCATAAGCTGCTTGTGAAAATGGAAACATTTCTGCCCCTTAATTTTCCATTTGAAAGCCTGTTCTCTGCCAAGGGGTTTCCACGGGAAGGGCTTGATGGAGGCTATTTGGATCTCTAGTAAAACTCAACAAGTTCAATATCATAAAACAAAACAAAACAAAACAAACAAACAAAACAAAACAAAATCTCTAGGCCATGACTCTGAATGAGAAGGAAATTCTAGGTCAAGGTTTTCCATGACTCAGTAACAGAGTTATGGCCTTTTCACGTGCCCAGTGAAAGCCTGGCACCTGGACCCGTGATGCCAGTTGACTTGGTCCAAGTGAAAGCCTTGAAGCCACCAGCCACATCTTCTGTGGACAGATCACAGTCAGGTTCGCCAGGAGACAACTATTTCAAAAATTGTACTTTTCCATCATCATGGTTTGAAATGTCAATTTTGCTAAAAGAAGGGGAAACCCAGGAAATTCCTTCCTATTCAGTCATCTTCAGGGGGCACAGTGAGAGAGACTCCTGGGCCAGTGTTGACACGCACTGTCCCCAAAGCACTGTCCCAATGTGGAGGAGTACATCACGCCATCATTTTTCTTGGCTTGACAGAGCTTCTTGCAGAGGGAGCCCAGGGCTTCCCTGGCATTGGATATTTCCCTAGTCTGTCCATGAAACTTCTCATCCAGGAAGGAAGCCAGCCTGTTGAAGAATGTGCTTTCTACTCCCTTACCAGAGAAGCTGCATTCCTTTTGAGTTTAGCTACGTTATCTCAGATGTACTTGAGCTCTATTCCACGTTGGGTTCTGAAGTGCCTAGACTTCTAGTCTCTGTTTATCATGTACACATCAAACTGTAGAGAATATAATACCTTCCTGCTCACCACTCCACCCTCTTAAATCATTCATTCTCACTTGCCCCATAGTCAGGTAAGTCATATTAACTAATAGCCCCTACAATAAGCTCCTAAATTTCAGTGCTATAACACAAAGAAAGTTTACCTATGTTCACATGTTTATGTACAAGTTTGGAATGGAACCTAGACTTCTTGGACCCCATTTGTAGTAGCTTTTGTAAGCCTGCCTGCCTGCCTGCCTTTCTTTTCTTCCTCTCTCCCTNCGCCCCACCTCTACTTCCTGTCTGGTTGACCAGCCTATACTTCCTGCCTGGCCAGTCAGCGTTTCATTAAAATACATGATTGACAGAATACAGACAATTCTCCCACACCACTCTGACCTCTTCTCAACACAAGCCACCACTGTGCACTTTCTAAACTGGGCATCATTTCAAGCCACTCCTGCCTCAGAACTCTCTAGCAGCTTCCTATGTCACTCAGTGCAAAAACCAAAGATCTCACACGGGCCCCTGAAGCCTCCATCTCCTCCTTCCTTATTGAGGTCCAAATTTACTGGCCTGCTTGCTCTTCCTGGGACACGAGTATGCAGCCATCCTGGAACCTGTGCTCTTCTGCTGGCAAAAACATGCTTTTGTTTTGTTTTGTTTTGTTTTGTTTTGTTTTGTTTTCATAAACAGCAGCCTGGCTCCCTTTCTCTCTTCCACAAGCTCTCAGGATGAGCGCATCTTGACTAGGAGGTCTTCTTTGGAGGCTCAGAATTAAGTAGCACTTACCTCATGACCCATTCGGCCATTTTCTGTGCTTTTTAATCTCTCTCTGTTTTCTCCCAGAACCATATCGACTTATGAGTGTGTTGTTTTTATATTCATAAATACGGAATATTTTGTTTTATTTTTGACTTAATAATCATGTAAAGGTAACCCTTTTCCTATATATTTTTGTAACTTCTATTATATTTTTCCTTTGTTAATTTCATACATGTGCATAATGAATTCTGGTGACTCTTGTCACCCCATTCTTTCTGAGATCCTGCCAACCCCCACCCATTTCCCTCTTCCTTTTGAGTTTCTTTCTCACATTCTTGTGTTTTTGTTTGTATTGTGACACACTGAATTTGCCTAGGGCCTTCTGTATGACCATGGCTGTTAACTATCCTTTGGAGACTGATGAGTTGAGTATAAGCACACACCCTAGAAAATGACTACCAACCTCTTCCAAACCCACCAGCATTCAAAAACTCATCAGGGTGGAGAATGGCCACATGAGCCTCTCCTTGGTCCATGGCTGCCAGATGACAGACAGTCTTTTGTGGACTCAATTCAAGCAACCACTGTTGCTATGAGGTCATAATTGCAATGGCTGTCATGCTCAGGAGAGCAGAAAATGGAATTCCATTGTATTTTTTATGTTATTCACTAATGCCTTTTGTTTCTTTTTATTCTTTGAGAATTTCATACATGCATATAATGTGTTTTGGTCAAATTCACTCCAATCCCCTTCCCTCTGATTTTCCTTATCCCTCCAATAGATTCTCTCCCAATTTCATGTGCCTGTATGTTTGGGTACAGGACCCCCTGGGGTACAAAGTTCCCTACTAGAGCATAAGTAGCTCTCAGGGGCCTGAAGCAAGCTGATACCCCCTCACCCATAAGCAATCAACTGCTCATAACTTCTGTTATGAGCTAGCGGTGAAATGCCGTGACCTCTTTTCTCATCTGTGCCCAGATTTTTGTCTGGCTCAGTCTTGCACAGATCTTATGCATGTCGTCATAGCTGCTGTGAGTTCATGTGAATGACAGCCCCATTGTGTCCAGACACAGTGGATAGCTACAGTGAAACTGCACTGTCTGGGCATGATAGGAATCTTACATTCTCTCTGCCCCTTTTCTGCTTTGTTTCCTGAGCCTTCGAGGCAGTAGTTAAAAGTTGAATGCTAAAATGCCATGTATCCTTAGTACATTGTGTGACCACGAGCATTTACAATAGTTCCTTGTAAGGAGGGGCTTCTCTAAATAGACTGAGCATGGCTTTTGTCTATGGGTATAATCTTAAATATTTAGAAGGCAGTTTGACACTAAGTAAGTTCAAACTTTTTTTTAGGTTTTCTACCTAGGGCCTATGGCCTCCTCAGCTACAGATTTTTACTATGTTTATAGTCTCTGGCACGAGTTCTTTCCTATGGAGCCAGCCTCAAACCCAACCACAGAGCTGTTGGCAGTCACCATAACCACCATGCCACTGTTTCTGTCATGGTGCACCTCAAATGACAAATGGCTATTATAACTCACAAGATTCACATCTGGGTGAGACATCAATGCCCTTTCTTCTCTAACAAGCTTACTGAATACCTGCTGGCATGAGGAAAGACAGGAAACAAATTATACTGAGCAATAGGCACAGGAAGATAAATGTTACTTCTATCTCGCATGTGAAATCTAGCTTCAAATCTCTAGATTTGTATTTTCAACCTTGAGTACTGCAATTTCTAGGAAACTAGAGAGGGGCCATTAGGGAGTGGGATGCTTTAGGGGAGTGAGGATAGTAGAGGGTAGGCTAAAGGGAAATACAGAGGAGAAAGCTGGAGGAATGAGCTTAAGCAGGGGAGGGAGTAGGGAGTGGAAGAAATGAGAAGGTATTGGGAGTGGTTCACAAAAGTGAGGGATGGACAAAGAGGTCACATGGAATCCAACTATTTTGGAAACCAATTTAAAGTATGCATTAAAAAAAATTAGAAAGGAGCTATCATGCCTAAGTGGATATGGCTGTTGCTAAAAGCCATGGGTTATTAAACAAAACCCCAGTGGCAGATGTGGGATACTTTCTTATGAATTGCTGATCAAGGAAATATCAGAACCACACAAAATAAAATATCTCTTATTGTTCCTCTTTATTGCCCTCCAGAGGTGTTTACCAAAACCCTATTCCTGAAGACAACATGCACCTAAATTGAAAAATATAGAGAAATCTGGCCAGAAGTGCATTCCAATTTTTATGCTATCTTAATATGATTTATTTATTTGTTGATTTTTGCCTTTCTTCAGAATATAACCTCCAAGAAAACAAAATTTATTTGTTGTTTTAAAATCTCATAGCCTTAATTTATACCATTGAGGATGGCATATATTAGACAGTCAAAGATTATTTATTGAGAAGACAGAATAAAGATATAAAGGGAAGGGGAAATGAGAACAGAGGAAAAAGAGAGATAAAAATAAAGCGGGGGAAGGTAGGGGAAAGTCAGAAAGGGAGGAAGAAGAGAAGGGAAAGTGTTTGCGAAACCTCTTAGATGGGCTAAGAACTTCAGTGGAAATTCCCCAGTGCTCTTTATCTTCTGCTCAATCAGTCTTTGCTGGGTAGAAGCTATTTTAGATTATGTACACATCTGCCAACACCTCTCTTTGCAAAGACATGACTGACTAGTCTACTGAGATCACAGGGAAAGCCTGGTGGGGCTAGGGAGCCCACCATTCCAGTTTCTCCCTGGGCATTGCCCACCTTCTCCCTCCCACCTACCAAATGAGGCAAAGAATGAATCCTTACCTCACAGGTGAATGTTAATTACTGTTTGCACTGTGCTTTGAGATCCACAGATGAAAGCAGCCATAAAAACAACAACAAAAAAGTATTATTACATCGAGAATGGTTGTAGACTCTCATTTAGCTCTGGAAACCGATCAAGCAAGAATGTTGAATCATGAGATGCAGGATGGCCAAATATTACACTTGTTATAATTAATTTGAGCTTAAGTTTCAACATAGTGACATGCTTCCTTTAAATAAAGTTAACTCCTCTAAGGGTGAATACATCTATATGGGTCTTAATTTTCAACGGGGAATGA
Organism: Bramus lutescens; assembly: GCA_001685075.1. Taxonomy (NCBI): domain Eukaryota; kingdom Metazoa; phylum Chordata; class Mammalia; order Rodentia; family Cricetidae; genus Bramus; species Bramus lutescens. Next base: position 24,879 of record LOEQ01009919.1, on the reverse strand, counting down.
ATTTTTTCCAGATATTCAGAGGACAGGGAGGAAAAAAATACATCTCTGACTTCTGTTGAGAAAATACCTGGGCAAATGGCTTACTTTTCTCTTTGACCCCAGGAGCCTGTGACAAGAATGTTCACAAAATGATGGGACTTTAGATCAGGAGCAGAATTTGAAAGGCCTAGAATCCTTTCTTGCGGACCGGCAGAACATTGTCTGTCTCTTTGGTGACCAAGGCTGAGATAGTTGCCGTGATTCCGAGCCTGGTACCTTACAAGGGTGCCGACTCTGGTGTTAGTCAACGGTCATCAAAGAGCTCTGTTTACCCATGTTGTCTGCAGTTATATAATAATCCCTCTCTGCACACAGACTCTGGTAGGCCCCCTGGAAGAGGGGAATAATTCCAGATGACAATGATGTAGATTCTATAGACACCTAGCAAGAGGCTGAGGGAAAATAGTTATTCAATGAATGTGTGCAGAGTGAATGATCAGGAGGCTGGCTAGTACCCTGGAAAGAATGATGGAGCACAGGCCTATGGATTCCCTAACCTTGGGAAGAGCTCTTGATGGGGAGACCTCCATAAATGCAGTATACACAAGGCTTAATCTGCCTTCCTTAACTTTCATCATTTCTAGTTGTGACAGCTAAGCTGACTCATGGAAGTCCATTTCTTCTTCCTTGGGTCATGACTCAATTATCTGAGGATTGCTACACCTTCCCCTGATTCTTCTCCAAGATCAAGAGCTAGACAGCCTTTAACCTTATTTCCACTGCCCACATCCATCTTAATTTGCTCCCCTGGGCAACTCAGTGTCTTATCCAGGCTCTAAAGATATCATCAGCCTAGAAGGAAAAGGACCAGGCAGCCCTGATGCTCATGCCAGCGTGGTGTGCTGTAGGAGTGTCCTTCCTATGCCAGCTCCTCCTCCTGTCACCCATTGCGTGGACCTCTTCTTTCATGGGACACATGCGTGCATCCTGAGAAAACCCAGAATTTTAAAGAGCATGGTTTGGGCAATAAAAGCATGATGTTATACTCATGTATGAAAAGGGTATCTATCTTACACATGCTACATTACGACTGTAGAATTCTGACTCAGTTATGATTTCCTGGGAAGCCAGGTTTTCTTTGTCTTAGGTTAGACTTTGGGTTTTCTGCTTGTCTCCCAACTTGAATATCAGAGAGGAATATTATTGGAAGTCAGATTCTTCAACTTAGATCAACAACCTCCTATGAGGTCTAGAACAAGCCATTCCTTTCTTTCTGAACCACAATGTGATCATCAACAAAGTGAAGTGTTCGGTCAGTTAGCCGCCCTGAAGTTTCCTGCTAGAACTAATTTGATGGGTTTGTAAATAGATTCCTTTGACTTTCCATAACTCATTCTATGATTTTCCCCCTTACCTCTGGGGAAGACTGCTAGTTCAAAAGCTACTCCAAATAAAGGAATTGCATAGGGGGGTGAGCAGAAGGTCAACTCTAGCCTCAAATTCAAGGCTTTACAGCAGAACCACTTGTGAGATGTGTGCAAGGCACCGTTCAATATAGCCTTTGTTCTGCAACTGTAAAAGATGGCCTTGTTTCCATAAGGAGGAAAAAGTGTGAGTAGTTCGCATGCGTCAATAGATGCTAGCTCCTCAGTCCCACCACCTCTGCCACGATGACGTTTGCTGCTTGCACACACAAGCCTCCCTGTGCAAGACTACAATGGCAATCCTTCATGCCTCCTGGCTCCCAAATTCCTCACTCACTGAGGCTTTTCAGCATCTCCACCCTGCTTGGTACTTGCATCTGGCTTGGCAACTCTGATTACTTGAACACAATCCCTGCTCTGCCTCCTGGCAGCCATTCTTTGGTGATGCCTACTGAAGTCTCTGCCCACTTTCCTTTCTGTTTGATTCCTTCTTTTTTTTTCCACTTTCAATGTCATTGCTGCCTTTACTTCATTAAAATGGCTCCCGATGCCCGGCAAATGCACTGCAAGGTTAGGAACAGAAGATGCTCCCAGTCCTATGTTAGCGATTATTATTTCAGTGCCATGGAGTGCAGTGCCCGGGGTGGTGGCCAGAAAGCGCTTTATAGTAGCCAGCCCTTGCCTGTGGCTTTGAGGCTCCATTCAGAACCCCACAGGTGGTCGGGAGGACAAAACCTCTACCCAGAAGCTGTGCAGTGAGATCCCTTCTCCCAGGAGTGCAGGAGCCAAGCTTTCCATCGTGCCTTTCAAAGACCAGATTGCATCTGGGCCCGGATGGCTGTCATAATGTCAGCCCACTTGGCATTTACCTTCTTTTCCCAGGCTGACCTCTGAAGATAGGGGCAGGCTCTGGGGGCATTGTTCTAACCACGCACACGCTCCAGCCATTGTTTCCACAGAGGAGAGCTGCCGGTTCCCTTCCAGGCCAGCACTGTAATTTTATCAACTCTGGCTCAGAGAAGCCTATATTTATAATGCTAATTAGGAGGGCACACATTTAATTTGAGTGGAAGACTGTTTGTATCTCGCTGTGCCTGATAGCATAGGGCTCAACCGACAGCACTCAGAGGCAAAGCAGGCCTTTCTCCCTTCTCCAAGTATTTGAAACAGGGCTTACTCTTGCCAAACAATTTCTCTGTTGGATTAAAAAAGAGAGAGAAAGAGCAAGGGAGGGAGAGAGAGTGCTGAATGCACTGGAGCTCAGAAAACTTTGCATTTATCTCCTGCCTGCATAATATATTCCTCTGTGCATTGAGAAAACATGCCTCTTATGTTATCTAATTGTTTCCTGACACATTTAGCAACATTTCACACTCTTTAAAGTGACATTGACATTGCTGACAGTGGAGGTACTTTCATTAGATGGGCTTTAAGTTGTAGCCAGTGTGCACTGCAGGTCTTCAAAAGGCTTGTAAAACGCAAGGGAGGCATTATTTATGAAAATAGCGCCTTTGCCAACCCTGCCTGTGGGTGCATATTAATTTTGCTGATACTGGTCAATTTAGGGTGTGTGTACATACACACACACACACACACACACACACACACACCTTGTCAGCTTTCGACATCAGAGTCCAGTGACCAATTCACGGAAAGTCTATGGAACCCCTTTCTGGTCACATATTTTCAACCACAACTAACCAGTGTGCCAGCTCAGATAGAAATTGGTCATTTCATACCAAGGTTAGAGACTGAGTAACCATGTAGCCGATTCAAGGTGAGCATGGCCATCTNCACACACACACACACACACACCTTGTCAGCTTTCGACATCAGAGTCCAGTGACCAATTCACGGAAAGTCTATGGAACCCCTTTCTGGTCACATATTTTCAACCACAACTAACCAGTGTGCCAGCTCAGATAGAAATTGGTCATTTCATACCAAGGTTAGAGACTGAGTAACCATGTAGCCGATTCAAGGTGAGCATGGCCATCT
>LOEQ01009919.1:0-16171 GCA_001685075.1 Bramus lutescens | reverse complement strand
TGCCAGTATTTTATTGAGTATTTTTGCAACAATGTTCATGAGTGAGATTGGTCTGTACTTCTCTTTCTTAGTAATGTCTTTGTATGGTTTGGGTGTCAGGGTAATCATAAAAAGAGTTTGTCAATATTCCTTCTGTTTCTGTTGTGTGGAACAATTTGAGGAGTATTGGTATTAGTTCTTCTTTGAAAATCTTGTAGAATTCTGAGCTGAAACCATCTAATCCTGGGGTTTTTTTTTTTTTTTGGTTAGGAGACTTTTGATGACTGTTTCTATTTCTTTAGCAGTTATAGGCCTATTTAGTTTGCTTATCTGGTCTTGATTTAATTTTGGTAACTTTCATCCAGAAAGTTTTCCATATTCTTTTAACTTTTCAATTTTGTGTAGTACAGGTTTTCGAAGTATGACCTGCTGATTCTCTTAATTTCCTCCATGTCTGTTGTTATGCCCCCATTTTTGTTTCTGATTTTGTTAATTTTAATATTCTCTCTCTGCCATTTGGTTAGTTTGGATAAAGGTGTGTCTATTTTGTTGATTTTAATGGAAAAACCAGCTCTTCCTCTCATTGATTCTTTGTATTCTTTTCTTTGTTTCTATTTTGTTGATTTCAGCTCTTGGGTGAGTTTGCTTCTTTTTGTTCTAGAGTTTTCCGGTGTTCTATTAATTCACTAGTGTGGGATTTTTCCAGCATCTCTATGTAGGCATTTAGTGCTATGAATTTTCATCTTAACACTGCTTTCATTGTGTCCCATAAATTTGAGTATGTTGTGTGGTCATTTTCATTGAATTTTAGTAAGTCTTTAATTTCTTCCTTTATTTCTTCCTTGACCCATTGGTGATTCAGGTGAGCATTGTTTAATTTTGATGTGTTTGTAGCCTTTCTGAAATTTGTGTTGCTGTTGAGTTCTTGTTTTAAGTCATGGTGATACGATAAGTTAAATCAGGCTATTTTAATTTTTTGTGTCTTTTGAGGTTTTCTTTTTTGCCTAGTATATGGTCAATTTTTGAGAAGGTTCCATGAGGTTCTGAGAAGAAGGTATATTCTTTTATATTTGATGGAGTGTTCTGCAGATGTCTGTTAAGTCCATTTCAGCAATAACATCTGTTAGTTCCCTTATTTCTCTGTTAATTTTCTGTTTGGCAGACCTGTCTAGTGGTGAGAGTGGGGTGTTGAAGTCTCCTACTATTAGTGTGTGGGGTTTAATGTGTGGTTTAAGCTTTAGTAGCGTTTCTTTTACATTTGAAGGTACTCTTGTATTGGGGCATAGATGTTCAGTATTGATAGATTTTTCCTGTGACAAATATGAAATGACCTTCTTTCTCTCTTTTGATTGATTTTAGTTTGAAGTCTATTTTGTTAGATATTAGGATAGCCATACCAGCTTGTTTCTTAGGTCTGTTCGACCTTTATTCTGAGGTGATGTCTGTCTTTGAGGTTGAGGTATGTTTCTTGTATTCAGCAAAAGGATGGATTCTGTTTTAGTATCTAATCTGTTAGCCTGTGTCTTTTTATAGGTGAGTTGAGTCTCAAATATCAAAGGGATATTAATGACCAGTGATTGCTAGTTCCTGTTATTTTAGTTTTCATTGCTGGTGATGTTACTGTGTGTGTGTGTGTGTTTCCCTTATTTGGGATTTGCTGCTGTGAGATTTTTCTATTGTCTGTGTTTTTGTGATTTTAGCTGACCTCCTTGGGTTGGAGTTTTCCTTCTAGTACTTTGTGTAGAGCTGGATTTGTGGCTAGGTATTGGTTAAATCTGGTTCTTTCATGGAATATCTTGTTTTGTTCATCTATGGTGACTGAAAGTTTTTCTGGGTAGAGTAGTCTGGGCTGGCATCTGTGGTCTCTTAGTATCTGCATAACACTTGACTAGGGCTTTCTGGCTTTCATTGTCTCCATTGAGAAGACAGGTATAATTATGATAAGTCTGCCTCTAAATGTTACTTAACCTTTTTCCTTTACAGCTCTTAATAATCTTTCTTTATGTTTAGTGTTTTGATTATTAAGTGGCGAGGGGACCTTTTTTTTCTTTTTTTTTTTTTTGATCCAGTCTATTTGGTTTTCTGTAAGCTTCTTGAATCTTCATAGACATATCTTTCTTTAGGTGGGGAAAGTTTGCTTCTATGATTTTGTTGAATATATTTTTTGTGCTTTTGAGTTGGACTTTTCCTTCTTCTATCCCTATTATTCTTCAGTTTGGTCTTTTTATGGTGTCCCATATTTCCTGGATATTTTATGTTAAGCTTTTGTTAGTTTTTTTTTGTTTTCTTTGACTGTTGAGTCTATTTCCTCTATCGTATCTTCAACGCTTGAGATTCTCTCTTCCATCTCTTGTATTCTGCTATTTATTCTTGCATTTATGGAGAGCCAATTCTTAAAGATTATCCTCTGACGTCCACATACAACTTCTACATGCATGACATGGCATCTGCCCCATACACCTATATAAAATGAATTAATTAATTAATGTAAGTATGAATTAAAACAGTGTTATGTAACTAGTGGACAGCCTTGTGAAAATTAAGATGTGTGACATGAAAAAGTTTGTGCATCCAGAAGTATGTTGGGTTTTGTATAGAAGAGAGACAGAAGGGAGAGACAACAGAGACTGGACATCCTGAACCATAATGTGTTAGACATTTTTTTTCGGATACTATAACAAACACCTTGAATGATCAGTTTATAAAGAGAAAATGTTCACTTTGTCTTATACTTTTGAAGGTTTCTGTCTATTCTTGAGTGCCCTATCTTATCTGAGCCTATGCTGAGACCACACTGCGTGGTTAGAGCCCATGATGGAGCCAAACTCTCATGGAGACAGATCAGAGTGCCTCACCACAGTATCCTACACAGGGACACCCCCAGCGACTCAAAAGCTTCTCACTAGGCTCCACTCTTTAAGTAAGCTTGTCTCTCTCAATAGCGTCACACCAAGGACCAATGTTTGCAACATGGCCCTTTGGAGGACATTTATGATCCAATCTACAGCATGCTGCCTAGACTGTGCTGTTCAGTATGGTAGTCAATGGCCTCCACTACTACTTAAATAGAAATCAGTTAAAAGTCTACACAATGAGAGTTTGGCTCCTAGTTAGGCTAGACTCATATGACATGTTCAGTGGGCATATATAGACAAGGAGTGTGCCTACCCCCACAGAGCTTTATGCCAAACAGTACTACATTTCAACAAATGATAATTCTGCTACATCCTCAAGACACTAATGAAGGGGCAAATAGATTTTCTAGGCAGAATGTGTTTGAAGAACTAGAAAGAGGGTTCAATAGTTAAGACACTTGGTGCTCTTAGCGGAAAATCTCAGTTCAGATCCCAGCATTCAGATGAGGCAACTCAAAACAGTCTGTAACTACAGTATCAGGAAATTGAAGCCTTCTGGCCTGTGAGGCACCTATGGGCTATACACTTGGCACGCACACACACACCCCTCCAAAAATCTCCAAAAATTCATTCAAAAGAAAGCATTTGCAGTTCCACAACTTGCTAATAAAAGTATTGTCCCTGCCTACAAGAAAGATCCGTATCCTCACACGAGCAAGCTATGCTGTTTCATTGCATTTTGCCTCATGAATATGAAAGACACGGCATAAGGAATTACAGAAAATATTTCACAAGTGAACTCTAACCTCCATCTCTATAACCTGATCTGAATTTGACACCTCCTAAAGTGCAGAGCTGCTTGGGAAGTGTGATGTGTAAACACACATCCTGGTGAGATGTAGTGGCAACACCCAAGTATACACAGCCCCAAACTGCGAAGGCAGTTCCTGCTGGTGCTCCTGCATCACGCACCTTAACTGGGGCCGGTGCCATGGCTTGCCACCCTTCCCATAAATTAAGTACAAGAGCTTGTGTGCAATAGCAAGGGTTCTGCCGGCAGCGTCTTTGGAAAATAATTTGTTTTCAAGACAATGCTTAACTGGGCTTTGCTTCATTGAAGTGAGAGTGAAGCAGGCAATTAGGTCGCGCACTGGAAAAACAATCAAAATTTTCCATGGCACCATAGAGAATAGAGCGAACCCAGTTAGTCCACGACTACCGCACTGAGAAGACCTAAGAAGCCAGAATGCAAATCCCTTGGGTGAGGGCACATAACCTAGAACTGTGTTCTAGCATTGAGTCTCCTGCCGTAGGAGAAGCTCTCAATGCTTTCATGGCATGCAGGGCTCTCCAACCTCCCAGGAAGGTCTATGCCTCTCAATAACTGATTACACTCACTGCAAGCAAATTTCACCTCTCTCAAACAAGCATAAGTCCCCATGTTTGATTCCCACCGATAATATAAATTTACTTGTTTGACGTCTACATGTGGGCAAGGGAGAGCTGATAGAATCACACATTTCACTCCTAATACATATCAACCGCTTTTTTGGTTTGGGGAATCAAACACTAGGGCATGTGCATGTTAGACAGGTTCCATACCCCTGAGTCACACCCCATGGATCTGTCCAGTTTTTATCGGTCGAAAAAAAGCAACGGAGTTGATGTAATACTGACCAGAACCACATAGTGTATTCTGATCCTGAGCCACTACACATTGGATCCCAAGCCACTACCCATTTGACTTCAGGGATTCCCAGCCCACCATTGCATGTGAGGATGGGCCATTCCTTTTCATGAGGAACTGTCCTGGGACTTGAAAGATGGTTAGCAGCCTCCCCGACCTCTGCCTACTCAACACCAAAAGCCTCTGTTCCCCCGCCACTACTGGTATAACCAAATACCTTCAGATATTATTATCAAATTGCCCTTTTGCAGCAGCAACAATCCTCTCGTGGAGATGTAGGGCTCTAGCAGGAGATTGAAAGGAAATATTTGTAATCAGGAAGATAAATTTATATAAAACTAAAATATGTACTATGAAATCTATATTTTAATTTTGAGATGTTCCACTTATCAAATATCATTTTTGCATTCCGCAATTATGATTAGAATTTCTTTCGGCTGTGGAGGTGGTTGTGTTCTTAGAAAGCATTTGTGCTCTGGGGAGGCTGAGGCAAGAAAATCATGAATTCAAGGCTGGTCTGAGCTATATCACGATACAATGGCAGGAGAACACGGCTATCTTTGTTCTGCAAACAAACATTTAAGATGTAGGAAAGAGGGCTGGAGAAATAGTCCAGCGGTTAAGAGCACTGACTGTTCTTCCAGAGGACCTGGGTTCAATTCCCAGCACCCRCATGGCAGCTCACAACTGTCTGAAAATCCAGATCCAGAGGATCTGACACCTTCACACCAATGCACATAAAATAAAGATAAATAAATCGTAAAAAAAAAAGATGTAGGAAAGAAATTCAGTACCCTCAGTCATGGTGGTTATGTATCGATGCTTTGAGTTTGAGTTTCTTGCAGTACTGAGTCCAGAAAACTTGCTATCCGCATGCTGGATTGGGAAGACGGGACAGCTATCTGCTGCCTCCCTGCCCTACTCTATGACACCTGCAGTGTTCTTATAAGCGCATTAGCTACTTCCCACAAGAAATACTTTCTCTGGGAGCCCATATTCCATTTCCTGTTATTTAACAGGAAGGGACTCAGCCTAAAGACAATGCAAATTCTTTTTCTGGAGGCAGAATGCCTGGAATCTGTTTCTAGTTCCACTAAATGGCTTTGTGGTGTTGGCCATGTCGTTTTTCCCATTTGGGCTTGATGATCAGTTTAAGGAAGGCTGATTTCCCTCCTAAGGGCCAACAACAGACTCAAAGTTAGGTTAAAAGAGGAACATAAAAGGCTGGCATGGGGAATAAATTGATTCATATTTTGAAAAGTTTGGAGGAGGCTGGGGTGCTTCGGGTTTGGCTGAATCCGGCTGTTCTACTAACATTAATCAGTAAGTTTTCTTCAGCTTCCCACATCCCTTCTCATCTTTCATTGACTTCATTCACAGACAAGATCCTCTCTCCCCCTTGGTAGAAAGATACCTACAGCCATTCAAACCTCACACTCTCCCAGAATATGGCTTGGTGAAATAGCTAAATGGGCTGGCAGGGATTGTAAACTATCGCTGAGGAAAGCTGTTTAAATGCTCTAGCCTGCTGTTTTGCTTGAACTCAATAATGGACACTATTTTATGAAGTCCTTAAGCTTATGGTGTCCCAGGGGATTTTAGGGTTTTGAAAAGCCAGGCTTCTGCCTATGGTTAGCTACCTCCTTGGGGTTGAATTCTGTGGTGCAGGCCAGAAGAGCACCAAGGTGCACTTTTTGGCCACCAGTAAGCAATACTTGTGCAGGCACTAGTAGAATGAACCATGCAAGGCTTAGGTTCAAAGACTGGGGTTCAAACCATAGCTACCCAGATGCTAATGGGGCAAGATTTGATCTCAGCTTCTGCCTATAAATGGGAGAGAAATGAGAATGTAATTAGTTCTTGAAAGTTTTGTAAGTGTTAAAGGAGTGAGCGTGTGTGAAATTATTTATTTCCGTGCTCAGCATAAAGCAAGATCCCATACTACATGGAATTGGTAAGGAGTGTGGAAGTTAATGTCATTGTCAACCCAAGGAGCTCTAGAATCATCTTGGAGACAAGTGTCCATCTGGGTGTGCTTTGGGAGGGATTACCTAGGTCATCTGAGATGGGAAAATCTACCCATTATGAATAGTGGGGTCCAGAATCTGTGCATGCCTTTGTCTTTGCCTCCTGACTGTAGATACAATGTGACCTGCTGTCTCAAGCTCCTCCTGTTCTCATTTGAACTAAGAGAACAAAGGAAGCCTTCCTTCCATCAGTGGCTTTGGCTAGGTATTTTGTCACAGCATCATGACAAGTAGCTATCAGAGCACTGATCAGATTTATCTTTGTATTCCTTTGTTCCTGGTGCCGCTTTTTTATTTTGTCATGTCTTAAGTGTATCTCTCTGCTCCACCAAATATCCTGACACCCCATCACTGCATAAATCAATTATGTATTGCCTACACAGAACACTTTAATATCAGCTCTCTATCAATCTTTCCAAGGAAAAAGAATCAGTTTGTTTCAAGTGAATTTTGGGCCATTGTTCTCCAGCATACCCTCTGTCATCAATTAGTGAAGGTATTTCAAATGGCCGGGTAGAGCATCAATTTCACTGTTACTATTTATCATTTGTGGAGGATGAACAGAAATGGTAGCCTTTTGAACTTGTTGGATGAAATCTCGAAGAAGGGGCCTGAATCTGTGTGCACAGCAAAATGGCACTGCGATGGATATGTTGGGAGTTGGAGTCAGATTTCCCACCGCAGACGGTGTGTGATGAAGCTTTCAGGATGACTGCAGTGGGTGAAGAGTGAGAGCCTGGAGCACGGATGGCAAATCAGCCCTGGACATCTGCTACCTCTCCTCGTCCAAGGCTATGCGTTTTCTATGAAGATGATGTCACTATCTTCCCACTGGAAGCAAGGTCGTACCAGAATCCTCCTCCACGTGGCATTTCAACAGCCATGATCCGTCTATCAGACACTGCACAGAATTGCTTTGCCTGGCTACAGGTCTAGCTATAACAGAGTTTTTATAACAAAATCTTACTAGTCTGAAGACAGATATATTAGCAAACTGAATTAGTGTCTTTTCTTAAGGTCATGGGGTATCCAATCATGCAGTTAATCAGAGTTTGATTTATATGGGGGATCTTGGAAAACCCATGCGCATACACATTAACAAATGTGCAAGACCATAGGAACTTAATAAATGACTTATTGCTGCCTTTGCATGTACCTCTTTGCTTTGTAACCAATCAGAAATGTGGCTTTCTGTCTATTTGCTGAGGACTTTGTATTCATTCACAAAGAAGCTGGGGAACCCATTGGGAATGAGGAGTTTCTGACATCCATAACCTGGGAACCAAGCTAGAACATGTCACCTGGTTAGCTGCCTGCCCACACTAAGTTTTTGTTTTGTTTTGTTTTGTTTTTTTTAAGAAAACAGAGTCCACAAAGGGAGCCAGCTAAGTTCCAGCTTTCCCTCCTGCACTTTGGAACCTGTTTGTATCTACACAGATGGTCTCTGTCAGTTGGAATAGTCGGGGGCAAATGTAGCCTAAGCAAACAGAAGTAGCAAACGACCTAACAAATAGAGAACAGCACACTGTTTGGGTTGGGGCAGATCTAGGGACTCTGAAATTTTCCGAGTAGTGGTAGGTACCAGCATGCAGAATGAAAGAAACAACCAAAGCAAAATGGAGGAATTCAGAGGAATGGGGAGGTACCAAGAGTCCCACGATGTTATGATGCAGAGTCACAGTACACGAAGCAACCCCAGAGCTTCCACTGTGTTCTGACTCTTCTTCCCTTGTCAGTATTTGTGTATGTTAAAAAGTTCTGTTGTCTGTACTTCGTGAAATGAATTCATGCTGAACAAAATTCCCAGAAGGTCGTGTAAAGAATGATTTCACAGCAACTCTCCTATCAGGGTCCTGGGAAATTGCACTCGAACCTTAGTTCCACCTCAGTCACTCAAAGGAATTTTAAAAAAAGAAATTGGCTCCCAGCCATCCTTGTTCTTCAACATTCGGTTTCAGACATGCCTCAATAGCACACCCTTTAAAGCCTTACTGCTAAGTGGACATCAGCACTGATGCCACAGGACCTGGGCAGGACCCATCTGCAGTCAGAAGCCTTGAAGAAGGGTGGAGGGTAACCTCGCTACAAACGTCAAAACAAAGTAACAGTGAAAACTTTGAACTCTGTCCCATGATCGTTGTTATGCGTGGCTATTCAAAGGTGTGCCCTACTCAAATCTGGAAGAAGTCCTGAGATTGGGAGGAGGCACCTTGAAAGTATCTCTCTTGTAAAAATTTCCTACATTATTATTGTTACGATTTTCATTGCCATATTACCACGCTATTTGTGCAAGCACCGTGTGTAGGTGCAGGGTGAATTTGAGAAAGACAAGGCTAAGTTTAAGCCCTGCCCTTGACATCTTGCTGACGGTTGAACTTCACTTCTTTGTTTCCGTTTCCTTGTCTATAAAATGAGAATATTCTATTGTCATATTTGATGGGAATACACGGTCATCCCACCCTAATGAGGTTGTTTTGGAGACTAAGAGAGATGGTGCAAGCAAACAGTGGTCTGTGCAGTGAAGGGAGAGAGATACCATGCAATAAGCAATAATAGTTACAATGGTGGTAGCTATAGTTTTATTGTTGAAGATCTATGAGAGAATTATTGATTAAATGCTAACATTGATTCTGATAAAACACCATGGCACCCAGTCCAGAGAAACTGGAAAAAATATGTCATCTCTTATATTATTCCTAACAGCTATGAATGTATTGCATGCTTCAAATCAAACTCCATTTGCCCATGGACTTATCAGAGATGGTTTGTCATCATTTCAGTTGTGTTACTGGTCAAGAAACTTAAGATTTAAGCTTTAGGAAGAGATGCCTCGGTGGCTGGGAGCAGCTCTTCCAGAGAACCCAAGTTTGGTTCCCAGCACCTACATTGGTCAGCTCGTATCCACCCTCAGCTGGCTTCCACGGGAATGTGCACATAGATGTAGGAACATATTTAGAGACATATAAATTTAAAATCTAAAAACCATTTAAACTTTAAAAGGATCTTTTCTCATCAACTTGGTGTCACTTCTGTCCCTCCGAAAGGTGGTGTGCTAACAGTGGTATGCTGCCTCATTCTACGGTTCATTCTGTTCTCTCCCGCTGGAGAGCATTTTCTTCAGAGACTTACATAAGCTTCCGTTCTTTCAGGGATCTTTCTTTTCTTGTCTTCCCTGACCGCTACCGAGCATCCCCTTCCTCTGCCCCTATAGTATCCTATGCTAGTGCACTTCACCGCCCTGCCTTCATCACCTGAACCCTGCTGGTTCCTCATGCCTCAGACGAGGTCTCGATGGCGGGGAATCCTTAGGATTCAGCAATGCACATGCCCTTGTTGAACCCAAATCATCCATCTAGGGCACCATGTAGTACATTTAATAAAAAATCAGGAAATGCAATTATGAAAGCAGCAACAAGTGTTGGTATCTACCTGAATGTTAGAAAATACCTCTATGTATGCAATTCTTCAGGAAAGTGCAATTCTTCAGGCGTAGACACTTCCTGGGAAAGATCCCTGAAAGAACGGAAGCTTACATAAGTCTCTGAAGAAAATGCTCTCCAGCGGGAGAGAACAGAATGAACCGTAGAATGAGTAAGAGAAATAGGAATGCTCAATTGAGTGGAGAGTAAAGAGCTAGGTGGAGAGGAGGAAGGGTGCCCTCTGGGTAAGGGAAGCAGGCAAACAGCTGCCATCCAGAGAAGGTAGGGCATGCCTAGCATCGTGGGGGTTCAGATTTCTTTCCCCATACAATGGGAAGTTTGTTAGAGGGTGCAAAGACAGGGCCTGATTTCTACCTAGGAAATGCCACCTTAACTTCTGTGGAAAAGACATGGGATCGTGCCAAAGTTGGTGGGCAATTTCTCAAGAACAGTTATCGGGAGACCAGCAAAGAGATGGTTTAGGGAGAGATGAAGACTTAGGAGATAGAAAGAACTAACCTTTACTAGACTGATTTCGTTCAAATGGATGCCCTTCTCTGAATTATATTAATAAAGGATCAAGTATCATACTACAAGTGGTATGCATTTGGGCTGTTGAAGAACCATCAAAACCATTGAAAAGCTCATCTGGAGCACTTCATTTAAAAATATATACGTATATATTGTGAGCTGGTTTCAATGTGACTTTCTTAGGATGCTCTCATGACACTCATTGCTGACCTTTGACCCCTCTGTCCTCTTTCCCAGGTCGTCCCATTCCACCTACATCCTCGTCTAGCCTCCTCCCATCTGCTCAGCTGCCTAGCTCCCATAATCCTCCACCAGTTAGCTGCCAGATGCCATTGCTAGACAGCAACACCTCCCATCAGATCATGGACACCAACCCTGATGAGGAATTCTCCCCCAATTCATACCTGCTCAGAGCATGCTCAGGGCCCCAGCAAGCCTCCAGCAGTGGTAAGGAAACTCTGTGGTGTCTGAATGTGTGCTGTTTTGTGCCTGACCTTCGTGAGTCTCCCGCAAAGTGACAACTATTGACACAAAGAAGGGGAGAAGGTGGTGTGGGGGGCATCAAGGTGAAACACATTCGTCATTTTCATGGCATGGCCGTTCTAAGACGCATCTGTTGAAGGTCATAGCTGTTGGGGAGTTTTGTTGTTTTTTTTTTTACTGATTCTAACCGGCTCTGAGTCTCCTTTTGTGGGAGCATTTTGCCCATGGCTACTTGTGAGAGCGTGCTGGGCTCAAAGGTGAAGTGTGGGGAGACACTGGAATATTGAATTTTGTATGACTATGATTCTGGTCACAGCCAAGTGACCCCGGACACCCTCACATGCCCTATCCATGTGGCTCTCAGTTCTCTTGCTTTCTTATCATTGGCTTCTGACTTCCCCTTCTTTGCTTGTTTTATATAGTTTTGTGATTAAAATGTGCTCCCTTAACATGATTACGGAATATTGTGCCAAGACTGAAGTGTTTGGGGTATTACCTCTCTATGATCCTCTGCTTGTGCCCTTCCCTTGAATTTAACAAGCAGATTATGAGGCGCTGGGATAAACACAGCTTCTAAATTCAGAGGACTTGTTTGGGTTTTCATGTTCGCAGAACAGAGGGAATGAACACGAGGTTCTGCTCTACTTTTGAGGATTTTGTGTCTCAACTCCCACTCTCTAAGTCTTAGATAGAATTGGCCCAAGCACAACAATAACCAGGCCTTATTTTGGATTTATCCCTTGGTGGAATGTTCACCTGACCAAATGAATACAGAAGAGGGCTCAGGATTTACCTAAGGATTCAATACCCATGACCTGAGGGGAGGCCGTGGCACAAATTAACTACTCTTAACCCAAAGCTTTGGCACTGCCTTCTGAGACAGCCCCTTGTGATGTTCATTAACAAACTCATTAAGAGCAAGAGAGAGATTTGCATGTCAAGAATACTCTCTGAAAAGACTGCTTTGGCTCTATCCATGAATATAAGCTACCAATGGTCTTAACCTCTCAAATTATAGAGGACCTCCTAAATATATTAGGATGATTCATTCAGAAAATGGACCGATAGACTGTTACTTATGATAGCCCATGCCCTTCTTCAAAGCCAGGCCTGATAAATTTAGCAAACTCATATTCTTTTTTTAAAAAAAATTATCTAATCAAATCTCTCATCAAATGAGCAATCCATTGTTGATATTATGAAGGCCTTTAATCTACCATAAATCTTTATTAGAACTCATCAGAGCTTCTAGTTTGAGAGAAATGTGATTATGGCACTCTTAAAATGACATTACATCATCGGGGTGATTGGTTTATCATTTGGAGAAGAGACATCAATCATAACTAACATAACCACACAGTAAATGAATTCAACCTTTCTACCATGGAACAATGACACCGTAATTGCTCAAAATCAGGCTTAAAATGAAATCGGAAAATGCTCTTTCTTCAAATATGATGTTAACTTAATGGAATATATTATGAAAAATCATGTTTGAGGAAATTCTGTATAATTAAAAATATGTGGAAATATATTCCCTTTTTTCTTTCATCAGAACCTGATTTTAGCAACAGCACTATTTTTCTCTTTTCTTTATCCTTTCTTTTTTTCTGCAGCAGAGATTATGTTGCATTTAATTGAACTACCCTCGCTTCTGTTTTGCTACTTTTTATTTCATACTATGTAATCGTGATGAATATTGTATTATGAAGGACAAGAGGCTTTTGAAATGAGGTGCACCTGCTGATCGCTTTTGAAAAACAGACAATTATTAAAGAGAAAGTGAGCTTTTAAAAACAACATCCTTTTATGCATGTATGGATGCCCAAGCAAAGATGGTTTCCATAAACGAGGTCAGTTCTTATCTCTGGGCCATCCAGAATGTTTTCTTAGTGATAGCACACAGGGTGATCTCTTTCCTTTTGGACACCGCATCAGATTGTAGGTTGTCAATACAGGACTTTTTGTTGGATTTGTATAAAAATCAAGGGCTCATCATTTTGGTGAACAGAACAGATCTGTGTGTTTACACCAATTTGTTCAGCTCACTTAAAAAATCTGATAGTGATGTTAGCTCCACCAATAGGAAAAAAACTGCCACGGCAAATGTGAAGGTCCATTTTCGTACCAAACAAGAGCCCATGCTCATATGACTTCTCCAGCAGAGCGATGAAAACCTGATTGAAGAGTAGCCTTGTTCCCAACAGACTCTTAGTGGAGGGTGTGCTAAAGCTAAAGCGAGCAGGTAGTCACTCAGCGTCCTTCACTCCTGCTTGGCTAAATGAGAACTTGCCCAGCTCATGTATGTGTGGACACTCTTGCATGTGCATACATTTCTGGTGGAATGGATTTGGGGTCCAGGGCAAACTGGGGCTTCTATCAAGGTCTGAATGCAGTTGCCATGAATCTAAATTTGACATAAAGGATTGAAAATGGAGTTTGACACCAAAGATGCAGACTGCAGAGCGGTGCTGGGGTGTTTTCAATTGAGTTCAATGAAAACAGCTGAATGTGTCAGGTGTTGTCACAGACCCAGCACAGGGCCCCTGTGTTTGGGTATGTTAAGTTTAGCTGGATAATTAATTACACAGAATATTTTTAAGTTGGTCCCTTGGCATTGACACTGGAATCTTAAGATCAGGGAGCAGATCAGGCTTTGTTGGGGATTCTCCCCCCTTCATTAAAATACCTTCCAACATATTCAGCCCATCCGCAGTGGGAAAACATTATTTTTTGCCCTTCTCTTATTATTTTAATGATTTGATGTTGTCAAAGCCTGTCATTGGGAGAGTTACAGCACACATTTGTTGTCCAACAGGCCTCCGTTTTGAAGAGACAAACTGGATATAAAACCCAGGAACTAAATCGTTTTTCCCCAACATGAAAAGCTCCTCAAAACAACAGCCATTTCGCCTTTATGTGTCGCTGGTCATTATTTTCTATGACTATAGTGCATTCTTTAGTGCATGGCACTAAACTCTCATCACCTTTGCAGCCATGTTGCTCTAACCTTCCATCTGTGCCAACCAAGAGATACACAGGTGTAGTTGGAGAGATGTTTCCAGAACTGATATAACCATCCCCGATACATTTGTTTCCCTACAGTTGAGCTCAGGCCCAAAGCTCACCCTGTTTTTTGACCTTCTGCCAGAGTAGATTAGTTCCAATGCTGTTTCTTATATATGCAGCAGGATACTTTAAATCCTATGATATCAGTCATGTGGAAAAACATCAGGATGCCAGCAGTAGCAGAATGAAGGGTCTTACATCTGGAAAAAAAGGAGGCTTCCTTTAAATCATCGTATCAGGTTTACACTGTTGTCAGCGCAGGAATAAAATATATAGGCAGTCACATGCTCAGGAATAAAATATATAGGCAGTCACATGCTCATGCAAAAGATCTGGCTCACCTCTCTTCCACAGACAGAGTTGAGTTTTGGTTCTAATATTCATGCTGAATATTATAAATTAAAGCAAGAGGCCCTGACAGGAAGTCCTCAGCAGCAGAGACAATCCATCCAAAGATGGAGGGAGGGGTCCATATTTGCAATGGACAAATGGGATGTGTGTGCCCCAGCCCTTTTGTAAAACAGGAAGAGTTTGGTTCATTCTACATGGCAACAGCATACTCCACTCTGAATTTGCAGATGGTGATCTACGAATGAACTTGCCTGCCTTAGTTATGGCTTCCTTATCCAGACTATGAAATGCATATTGATGTCTATTGGCATGCAAGTCAAGGCCATAGGTGAGCCTCAGGTGTCATTTCCCAGGTACCATCTACGCTGTATTTTTTTAGACAGGATCTCTCTCACTGGCCTGGGGCTCACTAAAAAGACTAGGCTGGCTGCACGTGAGCTAGCTACCTGTTTCCACTGCCACAGTGTTTGAATTAAAGGCAGGCATACAACTGTAACTAGATTTTCACATGTATTTTGGGTTCAGGTCCTTGGCTTGCAAATCAAGTGTCACACAGACTTAGTTAACCTCCACCATCTTCTTACCTAGCTTTCTCTCTCTCTCTCTCTCTCTCTCTCTCTCTCTCTCTCTTCCTATACTTTCTTCTTTCCTGATCTTTTTTTCTTCTTCCGACCCCCCTCTCGTCTCTCTCCCTAAACTTTATTGTTTCCTGATCTTTTTTATTTCCTACTTTCTCCACCCCCCCTCTCTCTTTCTCTTGAACCTCACTCAAAACAGTTATTTCTAAAACCTCTGAAACTATACTTAGATGGCACAAGAATGTACAGGAAAGTCTTGGGGGAGAGCATTATATTTGTTCATATATATAAATCTGTATTTCTTTATTTAATAGAGATAGAAAAAAGTCCAAGTTTCCTGGCAGCCAAGGCAAAAAGAGAAACATAGATTACAAGGTGCATAATATACAAGAGAGACAAGCAAAGAAGCTGCTTAAGGAAACACAACAATTTTCACTATGAAGCCAGAGAGAAAAATATCCCTTAGGGAAGGTCATTTGGATATCACCGATAACTGAATGAGTTTAAGCAATACCTGCAAAACACATGCAATTTCCTCCCCCAAAGTGGCTGTAAACTCCCTCCAGATAAGCTGCACTGCTCTTGCAGTTTAACAGAGATGTTGTAAGTGCTCAAAGATTGCACATTCTGATGGCAGAACTGGGCTTGATCAATGACAACCCTTAATTCTTCCCACAGACCTTGCGAACTGCAGATCTCATGGGTGACAGACATGCAGTACCATTGCTCATTTGATGTTGGTACAGAATTAGCAGACTCTTGCAGTTAGATCACAGTCCAAAACCGTGAAAGGAGATGGCTGGTGTACAAATTTGTCTTGACGATGCTATCCATTAGTGACAAGGAAGGCACCCTACTAGGACCATCACATCCGTGGGAGAGCTGGGGATGTGTGGGAAGGCTGCACACTCAAGCAAATGGTTTTTAGTTAGTGGACTTTTTAGGACTAGAGAGTTGGTGCAGTAGTTAAGAACACTTGGGCTGCTCCTGTAAAGGACACAGATTCAGTTCCCAGCACCCACAAGGTGGCTCACAACCATCTGTAACTCCAGTTCCAGAGGATCTGATGTTCTCTTCTGACCTCCAACCACACAAGGAACTCACATAGAACACATATACACATGCAGGCAAAACACTCGTAAAACAATGATGAATGAAGTTGCTTCTCCTTGTAAATTTAGTTTGGGGAGGG
>LOEQ01009918.1:4991-19902 GCA_001685075.1 Bramus lutescens | reverse complement strand
TACTGCATGTACTGGCTTTTTGGGATCCTATTCTATTTAGATGCATACCTTCCTAAGCCTGGATGTAGGGGGGAGGGCCTTGGACTTCTCACAGGGCAGGGAACCATGCCCTCTCTTAGGACTGGAGGGTGTGGGGGGAGGATGTGGGGGGAGCAAGAGGGAAGTGGGAGGAGGGGAGAAAGTGTAAACTTTGACTTGTGCTATTTATAAAGTAATAAAAAATTAAAAACATTTTTTCAAACAATTTTATGTATTTCGACATAAATGTGGGCCTTTCAAAATATGTGTTATTTGTGGCTGAAAATGTTGAGAAAGTGTGAAAGTTGTAGAACAGAAAACTAGGTGCTGGGAGAACCAGCATGCTTACAGGTGAATTACCTACTTCACAGAAAAAATGAAATAAAATAAATGAAAACTACAGTATATACATACAAGCAACAATCCCTGCTTTTGTCATCTTACCCCAAAATGAAATTTCTCTTCTATTAATTCTTTGGGAGTTTTACATGTTTTGGTCAGATGAGGCCCCTTCTTCAGCTCTTTACATGTTTTGGTCAGGTGAGGCCCCTTCTTCAGGTCTTTACAGATCTACCTCCCCATTCCATATCCATCCAAATTTGTGTCCCTTTATTTTTAAACCCTTTGAGACTAATTTGTGCTGTCTAAATATTCTTGCATGTGTGGCCTTCCACTGGAGAGTGATCAACTTACTAGGGTATACACTTTTAGCAAAAACTGTCTCTCCTTCTCCAGGCAACTAAAAATAACTACACCACTTGGGGTGGAATTGTGTGCCACCTGCCCTCTCTTTGCTTAGGTTTTGTCTGACTTGGATTTGTACAGGTTTTATGTGTAATTTTGTAACTTCTGTGAGTTCATATTTGCAGATGTCTTGCTGGGTCCAGAAGACAATGTTCCCTTGTAGTCATCCTCTGCCTCAGGCTCTTACACTTTCATCCTTTCTTCCGAAATGATCCCTTAGCTTTGGGAGTGTGGTTGGTATACATGTTCAAGAGAAAGATAATAAGAGATTTCAGAATGTTCAGCTCTTAAACTGGAATTTCTTGTTTCAAAACGTAAGACCCAAGACAGTAATCACTTTTCTAGTTTTTCTCTCACAAAGTTCTTCTTCAGAGCTCTCTTGATGTCTTTGTTCCTCAGACTATAGATGAAGGGGTTCAGCATGGGGGTGACTACAGTATACATCAGTGAGGCTATTGCAGTGGAGTGTGAGTTTTGGGTCACAGCAGAACTGAGGTACACTCCTAGAAGGGTAGAATAGAATAAGGAGACAACAGAGAGGTGAGATGCGCAGGTGGAAAATGCTTTGAACTTCCCCTGCGCTGAGGAGATTGCACGTATGGAGGACACTATCTTGCCATAAGAGTAAAGGATGCCAGCGAGACAACCACCACCCAGGAGTGCAGCTAAAGCATTCATTACCATATCATTTAAAAAGGTGTCAGAACAGGCAAGGTGAACCAGCATACTAAGTTCACAGAAAAAATGTGGAATTTGCACATCAGTACAGAATGAAAGCTGCAGCACCGGGGAGCTTTGTAATGAAGAATTCAGGGAACTTGCAATCCAAGACACCAGAACTAGTGACAGACAGAGCTGAGGTGTCATAATGCTTGTGTAGCGCAGGGGGTGACAGATGGCCACAAAGCGGTCATAAGCCATTACAGCCAAGAGGAAGTTATCTAGCCCTACAAATAATGAAAAAAAGGAAATTTGCATGATGCATCCTTCATATGTTATGGCCTTGTGGTGTGCATAAACATTCACCAGCATCTTTGGGATGGTAGTGGAAGTTAGGCAGATGTCCACAAAGGACAGGTTGGAGAGGAAGAAGTACATGGCTGTATGCAGGTGGAAGTCTGAGATCGTGGCCAGGATGATGAGAAGATTCCCCGAAATCGTCACAAGGTACATGGAGAAGAAGAGCCTAAATAAAAGGGGTCGCAGTCCTGGGTCTTCTGAAAGGCCCAGGAGGAGAAACTGTGGATTTTGAGTATCATTTTGCTGTTTCATGTGCTGTGACTGCTGGAAAAGACAGAAATAATGTGACTGCTTCTTGGCATGCACACTAATGCCAAAATATGATAACCACATAGAATAAATGCATGTGAAGAATAAAGTCCCTACAGGTAAAACATAAGAAAGAAAACAGTCATAATGGCTGTAGAATTCACAGGGATTACTGTATAATGAGATCTCATTATTGCTAGAAACATGAAGCTAATATAGTCAAAGTAATGCTCCTAACGTATTATTGGATTCACTTGTCTATATTCAGGACTACAGATTATTTGTGTAGCTTATCAGGATGTGTGTGTGTGTGTGTGTGTGTGTGTGTGATGGGTTTCTTAATGACATCTTCATTCAAATATTTATTCACTGTGATTACATCCAAGTGTACTGTCCTATGTTCCCCCTTCCACACCCAACTAGTCATCTTCCTTTTCCAAAATAATTGTTAAGAATACTTGGCTGCAGCTGCACTGATGGCTCATCAGGAAGTGCTCATGCTCTAGTAGTAGACCCAGGTTTGGTTTCCATCACCCACACTGTGGCTTACATCCGGAACACCAATTCCAGGGATAGGAACCCCTCCTCTGATCTCTGTGGAACACATATGGAGCACATATATACAAGCAGGTAAAACACTCACACATAAAATAAATAAATCTGAACATTAAAAAATAAGAACATTGACCTGTGCTTTACTTTCTTTTTTAGACCTTGCACACCCAAATCATGGCCCCTTTAATGCAGCTGCTTGGGGGTTAAACAACACAGTGGAGCCATGATCCACTTCAATCTCGGGATGCCTATGTAATCAAAATGTTGCACAATTCCAACCATGTGCATGAGATAGTTACATCAGTCAATCTCATAAAGTTATGAATAGAAAGGTGGCATAAGTAGAGAGAAGGAAATGAGGGGTTTATTTGGATGGATGTCACCTTTCAGTTATATAAGCAGAATAACTTACATATACCAGTGAATGCACACAATGCCTGTGCAAAGCATGGAAATATGCACTTTAAATTCTGCTATGTGGATTAGCCTTGGCCAGGATTTCTGTCATATAAAATAACAACAATGGTCAGCAAAATGGCTCGGCAGGTAATGGTGCCACCATGCCTGATGAACTGAGTTCCCTCCTGAGATCAACATAATAGAAGAAAATAATTGACTCCTACCAGTTGTTCCCTGACATCCACACATGAGCCATGGCATGTGCATACACACACACACACACACACACACACACACATTTAAGAAAAAGGAAGGACATTGTCAAATCAATAAGGAACACCAGGGAACTAGGAGGTGATGCTGTGTCTGTAGCATGGCTCACAGTGATGGGACTGCAAGGGTCTGCAATATGTCTCACCTTATCTCACTGCACACATTACACATAGACAGGACTTAATTTTCCAATAGAGCTGTTTACCTCACAAGCAAAAGAGGCAGCACAGAGTTGAAGAATCCTCTGTACCTGGAAAATCTTAATATTTTAGCATCACACAAATTGTTTCACCTTTCCCGTACATGCTAAAAAAACATTCTGATGAAAATATGTAAATTAATTTTAGTTGAATGCAAAAGATTGTGTTGTGAAAATGCCTTCTTGGGAACTCCTCTTGAGCTCAGAAGTTCTTTCTCACTTTTCTGTAATATAGCGTCATTTGGTCTGCTCAAAAGAAAAGACTATGTTGTCTAAAGTGGCAAGAGATGATTGCTATAGAGAGACTGAATCAGCCACAAAAGGCAAAACTAGTTTTTAAAGAAAAACAGACATGAAAAAAAATCTACTAAAGGCATAAAAAGCTGTTACTACTGATAACATAGTACAGCTCCCTGGGATAAGAAGTATCAGGGTGATGAGTGTTGCAATGAATTCTTGACAGAGTACATTACTCAAGATTTAGAACATTCCATATCTGCCTTATAACCATGCATATATATGCATACAAAAAACTAGGTGGGACTCTTCAAACACTGAGAGAGAACAACAAACAACGAGACAAAACCCTCCACCTCTCAATTTGTTGAAAGAATGAAAAGACACAAATATTTAGTGTCTATACAGAGAATTTGTGAAAAACAAAAAACCAGAACTTTTTAAATGTGGGTAAGGATGCTAACAATCCCTTATCTAGTACCAGTGGAAGGGAAGAATCAAAGGATAAACTCCTTGTATTGTCTCTCTGTTGTCCCTCTTACCTATCACACAGCATGTGTCACTGAATTTTCAGTGTGACAGAAGACACTGGGCAACGTGTGTCTCAGAGACATTTGTGTTTAATCAATCAATCAACAGTCTGATGTTTGTATCAAATATGGCAATGGGATAAACCAAAAGGCATGTTTCAAAGACACTTTAAGAACCCTCTTACCTTCACTGCATACACATCCACACCTGATGTCACAAGTACTCCTCCACAACTGCAAAAGCCTTTCATGTGTTCTATCATAATTCTATGTGAAATACTTTGTGCTACATCTCTATTCAGTCTGATGAAATCATTTCCCCCATTACCATCACATTTTCAAAAATTACGCATGCATTAGAGTCTAAAGGATGCTTCTGTTGCTTAATACATGAAATAAGTTTCCTGTTGAAGTAAGCAAAACAAAGCAAGATAAAACAAATTTCTAACCCCTCAACCCAACACTAAGGTGGCTGGCATCTTGGGGACATCAGGTACATTTTATGATCTTCCATTCTTCATACACCACTGCTGATGCACTTATTTCAGACTCAACAGGATGGGTCCTCTGTGAAGCTCACTACAAAGAAGTCTTGATTCTTCCCTGGATGGCTTTTTGCGACTCTGCTCCAGAAAAGACTTTGAGAGTGAAGGAAGCAGTGGTCCCTAATCCATAGATGGACTTCAAATAGGAATAGTTTAACCTGTCCATCTGAGAATTGTCTCCTACAAGGGGTGATGCCTTTGTTGCTTCCTGTATGCTCATTTGGCACAATTCCAAGCTCTATGGAGCTAACTGATTTCCCTGGGGAACAATGGTCTGAGCAGAAAAGAAATTTTCCTGTTCATGTTTGATTACCATGAGACGTGGTGAGAAACAGGCAAACGCAGTGCTTATCACTTAATCCTTCACACATCTGCCTTTCAGAAAGCAAACTTCCTTAGCATGTTTGCCTAACCTTCACTTTCAATTGTCTTTCAGTTCTAACTTGAATTCTCAAGACTTGAAGTGTGGATGGCACACATCTTCGCAGCCTTGGAGGGTGCTATCTGTCTTCTTCAAGGGAGAGAAACATCATTAATAAGCTATGAGAAGCTACTGTAACGCTCAGATTCAGGAAGGTTTTTACAAGGTATTTAGGAGATTTACAGTAGCAATATAAATTCAGGACTGTCATTTATTCCTCGATTTATGAAAATTTTGGTAAGTATAAGAGCCTTGCTTAGAGAATTTATTCTCCATGGCTAGGTAGAATGTCCTATCATTTAATTTAGATACATATCAATGATAAAGATACAGAATACAATGGATGTGTGTTTAATAATAGTGTGAGCTAATGTTCCATCTGCAGAAATAAGGTTGAGGGAGTAGAGCCATACCATTCCAAATATACACAAACTGGTTTATTCACGGAACCTATGCAGAATCACATCTATTCAGTAGTAGGATTGGAGACTGCCTTGAAATACTAGATGCTGTAGGCTTATTTTTAAAATAGTTTTCATAGACTTTAAAAATGGAAATGGTACTCTGAGGGGGCAAGTGATGAACTGGGCAATGTTTACTGAAAATGCTCTCATTCTCATGCTTTAGGTTAGAATTTTTCCTAGAGGGGCTCAATCTTTCATGAGACATTTGGTCACATAGAGTAAATGCAGGTTTTTATAAGTGGGGAGTTTGTGCTGTACCTAATGGGTAGCTGTTAAAATGCTGCTCAGACTTATGCATACGTAGCACAGCTGCCAGAGCTGGGGAGGTTTTGAAGAATTGTTCTAGCCCAGAACATCTCCAAGTTGAGTATGAAGTACATAGACAATACACCCAGTTATAAAACATTTTTATTAATTCTTTATTTTATGCATACTTGCAATGTATTTTAATTTCTCACCTTTCCTACATTTAACTGCCTTGAGTTCCACTTCCACCCTTCAGGTCCCCTAAACGTCATTTCCTCTTTACCTTTTTATAACTCACTGAATATGAGCTGTGCTGCCCTATACTAATGGGCTATCCACTGGAGCATGGTAAACCTATCAGGTGTGATGTCCACTGACTCTTTCCCCCAGGAGACTTTGATAGCTCCTCAGTGAGGGGTATGAGTTCACTTCATGCTGTAATTCTGTTTGGCTGAACCTAGTGCAGGTAACCATAGCTTATGCATTCCTGAATGCAGTGGACTTTTCAGAGCCCACAGGGTTCAGACTATGTGCATTCTGTCTTTCCTTTTCTGAGATATTTTACGCATCGGAATTGCCTCTGATTACATATATCATGTTAGATGTACTTCATGTGTTTTTATAGCCCACTGACAACTGACTAATGCATCTCATTTCCTTTCCTGTGCCTCCATTGACCTCAATGATGGATTCTGTATCTCAGCCATTTTGAATGATGCTGAAAAGAAGATGCAAATGCAGGATCACTTTATGATACTAGTTTCATTCCTTTGTTCATAAAAATGGAGCCATTTCTGGATCACACAGATCTCTATTATTGAGTCCCAGAGCTGAAGCTCCTCTTTAAAATGCAGATATTTTAAACAACAGATGAATACTTCTAGCTCTATCAGTTTTGATTTTACATGGTCAGATGTTGGACTTAGTAGCTCAGTTTTTGCTTTTTCAAATTTAAACTTACCTTTTGTAAAATTTCCACATGACAAGAAATAAGTTACATACCTTGGTTCCTTATATTTAAGGTCCAGAAAATCTGCATGTTTTGTAAGGTTTAAGTGCAAGCTATGTAATTTATAAAGATACTAACTAGTATGTAGTAGATGTTCATAAATAGCAGCAAGTGTGGCTATTTTACTGTATCTTGTTTATTAAGTTCACTATGCCCACCTCAGATTAGAGCTGGAAATCAACAACAACATAAAACTTACTAACTCATAGAATATGAGCCAACTGAATTCATTACTGAATGAAAATTGGTCAAGACAGAAACTAAGAAAGAAATTAAAACCTTTTTAAAACTAAATGAAGATGAAAAATCAAATTATCCAAACCCATGGAACATAATGAAGGCAGTTCTAAGAGGCAATTTCATACCACTAAGTGCCTACATAAACAAAGGGGAGAGATCTCTTATGAGTAATTTAACATCAGACATAAACGCTACAGAGCAAAAACTAGAAATCACTAAAAAAATAGATGGCAAAAAATAAACTTTCAGATGAAATCAAAGAAATAGAAACTAACAAAAAAGAAAACAATATAAAGAATCAAGAAATCAGTGAGTTAATAGTTTGAGAAAATCAATAAGATAGGCAGGAAGAGACTATCCAAATCAACAAAATTAGATATGAAAAAGGGGACATAACAACAGAAACTGAGGAAATCCAGAGAATCAAGAAGACATACTTGAATATTCTCTCTTTTTCTGTTTTATGTGGTGCTGCAATTGGAACCCAAGACCTTTTACAAGGTAGATGAAAAGTACACCAATGAGCTACATTCCCAGCCCTGAGCACACACTTTCAAAATCTGCACCCCACCAAATAGAAAAATATAAATAAAACCATTAATCTCGATATTAATCACCTACCAAAAGTAAATGAAGATCAGATCAGCAATTTAAACAGACCTATAACCCCTAATGAAATAGAAGCAGCAATTAAAATCTCCCAATAACAACAAAAAATTCCAGAGCCAGATGGTTTAAGGACAGAATTCTATCAGAGTTTTTAAGAATTAATGCCAATATACCTCAAATAATTCCACAGAAATAAAAACAGAATGAATGTTGTCCAATTCTTGTTATGAGGCCACAGTTACTCACTTTGATACCTAAACTACCTGAAGGCCCAACAAAGAGAGAATTACAGACCAATTCCCTTATGAAAATGGATGCAAAATTCTCAATAAAATAATTCAAACAGAATATAAAAACATACCAAAATATCACCTAACATAATCAAGTATGCCTCATCCCAGTGAATCAGAGATGGATCAATATACACAATTCAATAAATGTAGTCCACCATGAAAACAAAGTGAAAGACAAATAACCACATGATCATTTCATTAGATGCAGAAAATGACTTCACAATGTCCAGCACTCCTTCATGATAAAAGTCTTGGATAGATTAAGGATACAAGGAACAAACATCAATATAATTAAAGGTAGTTTATACACATCCAGACAATACCAAGATAAATTGAGAGAAACTAAATTATTTTCCCTAAAATCAGGAACAAGAATAGGTCACCTAATCTCTCCATATCTACTCAACATAGTACTTGGAGTCTTAGACCAATAAGAGTTGGAGGAGATCAAAGGGGTACAAACAGGAAGGGAAGGAGTTAAAATAGCTTCATTTGTAGATGATCTTATAATATATTATAATATACATATTATAATCTATCTGTCTACCTATCTGTCCCTATAATTTCTACCATAAACCTACTATATCTGAGAAACAACTTTGTCAATGTTTCATGGAATGAAATTAACACACAAATATCAGTAGCCTCTCTATACAGAAATGACAAATGGCCTGAGAAAGAGATCAAGGAGCAATAGCTTTCAAATACCCTAAAAAATATAAAATATCTTGGGGTAACTCTAAGCAATTGAAATATCTGTATGAAAAATTTAAGACATTGAAGAAAAAAATTGAAGATACCAAGTTGGAAAGATTTCCCGCACTCTTGGGCCTGTGGGATAAATATAGTAAAAATATACATACTACCAAAAGCAATCAACAGATTCAATGAAATACCAGTCAAAATTTCAAGATAATTCTTCAGAGATATTAAAAGGATAATTTTCAGCTTCATCTGGGAACAATAACAAAGAAAATCATAGATAGCAAAAATCAATCCTGAACAATAAAAGAGCTGCTGGGTTATCATCCTCCATGATTTCAAATTGTACTATAGAGCTATAATAAAAAACAAAACCAAATTAGCTTCTATTGGCACAAAAATATACATGTTGATCAATAAAACTGAATTGAAGACCCAGACATAGTTCTCACATTTATGAACACCTAATCTTTTTAATAAAGAAGTTTGGAAATGCACACTGGAAAAAAGCATCTTCAAAAATGGTGCTGGTCAAACTAGATGGATGCCTGAAAGTATGCAAATAGATCCGTACTTATCATTCTGCATAAAATTCAACTGAACCTGATACAAGAGAAAGTGGTGAATAGTTTTGAACTCATTGGCACATGAAAAGACTCCCTGAACATAACACCAATAGTACAGGCACTTAGAACAACAATTAATATATGGACCTCATGAAATTGAAATACTTTTGTACAACAAAGGAAAGCATTATTTGGGCAAAGTGTCAACACAAAATAGAAAGAGTTTTTTTTATTAATTCCATATCAGATAGAGGGATAATATCAAAATATATAAAGAACTAAAAAATTGCAGTTTAAAACTATAGATAAACAAATTAAAATGGAGTACAGATCCAAACAGAGAATTCTCAAAAGAGGAAACCCAAATGTCTGAAAAGCACTTAAAGATATGTTCAACACTTTTAGTCAGGAGAGAAATGTAAGTTAAAAGTACTTTGTCAGAATGACTGAAACAAGTGACTGCTCATACTGGAAAGGATGTGGAATAAAGAATCAGTCAGTTATTGTTTGTGGGACTGAATACTTATTTTGGCACTATGGGAATCAGTGTAGCAGTTCCTAGGGAAAATGGGAATTGATCTTCCTTGAGATCTAGTTAGATCTTAAGTAGACACCCAAAGGCTACTTGACCTTATTATAGAGACATTTGCTCCACCATGCTCATTTCTTCGTTATTCATTATAGTCAGGAATGGGAAACAATCTACGTGCTCATCAATGGATGTATGAATGAAGAAAATGTGGCAATTTACATACTGGAATATTCATTTTTAAAAATGAAATCTGCAGGAAAATAGATGGAGCCAGAAATGATCATCAAGAGTGAGGTAACCCAGACCTAGAAAGACAAATGTGGTATATATTTACTTATATTTGAGAGTTAGCTGTTAAGTGTATAACCAAGCTCATTCTGTATAACTGCAGAGCTTAGGTATAGAGTAAGGGACACTTGGGGAGGGATGGATTTCCATATGAAGGGGAAATACAGTAGATAGGTGTGGATGGGTGAAGGGTGAGACTGGAACTCAAGAATCTAACATGGAGAGGGAAGGGAAGGCAGAAAGGAAAGAATGCAGAGAGGGATATCTAAAACTAAGGGCCATTTGTGGTTAATACGGAAACCTAATAGGATAGAGGCTTCTTAAAACATAAACAATTAGGAAGTTATCTAAAGGAAATTAATTGTTAAATAACATGAGAACAGAAGAGTCAGCCCAAACTGGACATCTCTTGTGACCAAATGACACTTCACTTCAAAGACTGTGAATAGGTTATATCTAATAGAGTTATCGACAAAAGGATCCCCCTGGAAACCCTCAAAGAACTCAGGCTATTTGGTGTCTATACTACTGTTCTGCAAATGAAGGTAGCAATAAAATGACTTCTAAGGATATTCTATTACACTCATAGATCAGTGCCTTGCTCAACCATCATCAGAAAAGCTTGCTCCTGCAGCAGATGGAAGCAAACCCAGAGACTCATAGCCAGACACTGTAAACTTAGAACACTTAGTCCTAAATGGGATGATCTTGGAACACTTGGCTCTAAATGTAATGTCTCTATCAAATCTCTCCTTGAGATTCAGGGAACTCTGTGTGTTAGAAGGAAGAAAGAGTAT
Organism: Bramus lutescens; assembly: GCA_001685075.1. Lineage (NCBI taxonomy): Eukaryota > Metazoa > Chordata > Mammalia > Rodentia > Cricetidae > Bramus > Bramus lutescens. The sequence goes on along the minus strand of LOEQ01009918.1, from coordinate 8,966 downwards.
AATAACCAGAGGGGACACCATTGAAACAATGCCTTCTAAACACAGCAAGACAGTTGTACATATGAACATACAGAGACTGTGGCTGCATGCACAGGGCCTGCAAGTGTCAAACCAGAAGGGGTCCTAAATCTGAAGAGAGAAATAAACATATGCCCTCACCCCTAACATAGAAGATATATCTAATTGATAACCACTTGCAAAAGAAAAATTAGTTTTCTCCAAGGGTCTCACTGGGTAAACAACTACTCTTAAGGGTCCCATGCCCAGCATCAGACAGCCAACACAAAATTAACTCAGTGGCATCTTTTGAGGTTATTTGTCTCATAATGTAATATCATCATATTTTTACATTACTGGTCCTTCACACACACAATATAACTATATATATAGTTATAGTATGGCTTCTGGTTTTGTGTTTTTAAGGGATTCCTGTGTGTGTGAGTGTGAATATATCTGTCTTTACATCTCTGTGTGTTTCTCCTGTTTTTTTCTTTGACTCTTTTTTCTTCTGTTTGTTTTGTCCTATTTCAATTAGTTTTGTTTTATCTTATTTTCTTCTTCTTACTTAGATATCTGTTCTTTTTTCCAACAAAAGACAGAAAGGATATGAAGATCCCTTCAGAAGGGAGAGGAGTTGAGAAGGAACTGTGAGGAGTTGGGGAAGACAATACTGTAATCAGAATTTATGATATAAACAGACATCTATATAGACCAGCATCATTTGCTGAAGATGCTTTCTTTTTTCCTTTGTCCATTTATGGCTTTTTTAATAAAAAAATTAGGTGTCTGGGTGATAACTAAAAAGGTAGGCGTATGGATTTATGTCTGGGGCCTTAATTCAATTGCATTTATCAGTGTGTATGCTTTTATGCCAATATCATAAGGTTTTCATCACTATAGCTCTATAGTATAACTTGAATTCAGGTATAGTGATGCCTCTAGAGGTTCTTTTATTGTTCTGGATTGTTTTAGCTATCCTGACTTTTTGTTTTTTCTTTTCATATGAAATAGAAACTAGACACCAACAACTTAAATAATTTGATTTAAAATTGGGGTATGATCTAAACAGAGAATTATCAACAGAGGAATATCAAATGGGTGAGAAACACTTAAAGAAATGTTCAAATTCATAGCTATCAGGAAAATGCAAATCAAAACTACTTTGAGATTTCATCTTACACTTGTCATAATGGCTAAGATCAATAACACAAGTGACAACTCATGAGGACAAGGATGTGGAGCAAGGAGAACACTCTTCCACTGCTGGTAGGAGTGCAAACTTGTACAACCATGATGAACAATGGTGAGTGTAAGCCATAAGATATTATTACTTGCTTAATTTCTTTTAGATTGTTCATACCTATAGGTATCCATTTACATTTTTTGGATCCTATTGGTCATTTAGAACCTGATCCTTTTTCAGAGGTGATTACAGGGTAGGAAGCTAAAACCCCAGATAAATATCTCTGACTCTGACATATACTGGTGATGTTAAACCCTGTCCTTTTACCTTTTCTCCTTGCTCATCAGCTTTGATAATTTTCTCAATCATTTTAATACTGTCTTTTGTAAAGCCTGAATCTCATGGTCCATAAATATTTCTAGTGATCTCATTCATGGACATAGCCTCTGGTCCTCATTCTGAACATGTGATTCCAAGGTTTGAAGTTTTCCTTTAAAGATAACATTTTATCCTTGGCCATTATTTGGATAGCATGCAGATTACCTTCCTGGAGAGACACTACATCTGCCAACAGATTTTGATTGTCAAATCCAATAGTATAAATTCTTCCAGACAATTTCTCAGTACTCTTTGACATGGATTGAATTTTGTCTTTCAAATTAATGTTATCCTTTTCAATGTATTAATTTTTCAGCTACCTTTTGATTTTCAATGGTATTAATCCTTTCAGTTAGCTGTTCACTATAAGACTGTATCACTTCTAAAAGTGCCTGTGAAGATGAACCCTTAAAAGAAATACCACACTATCTCAGAATTGAGAATAATAGAGGGCTATTTATTTAGGGGGAAGACTCACAAATCAATATCTTCTGATTGAACAGAGAATAGCAACTGAATCCTGCAGCTGGAAAAGAGGCTGAATGTGTGCTTTACATTGGCATAAATAGTATAAGAGGCCATGCCCAAGTGGGCAGGTAACTTAAAGACTACTGGCTATAGGAATTCCTACAACATGCCTGTTTCATGAATCTGTTATCAAGTTATTTTCTTAAGGACATAATATGAAAAGGGAAATTAAGTCACAAAGTCCAATAAATGGATGTATCAGGAAAACCATATAAATAAGCCTTGCAGAATACCATCCATGGTATAAGCAAAAAGGTTATTAAATTTCTGTGGTGTAGGAGGTCCTTCTGTCTATGTGTTACTTTCTTTGGCTAAAATAAAGAAATTGCTTTGGCCTAGTTGATAGGGCAGAACTTAGGTAGATGGGGAAGACAGAACTGAATGCTGGGAGGAAAAAAGGCGGAGTAGAGGAGAGACACCATGGAGCCACCGGAGACAGACATGCTGAATCTTTCCAGGTAAGCCACTGCCATGTGGCAATATACAGGTTAATAGAAATGGGTTAAATTAATGTAAGAGTTAGCCAATAAGAAGCTAGAACTAATGTGCCAAGCTGTGATTTAATGAATACAGTTTCTGTGTAGTTATTTCAGGGCTAAGCTAGCCTGGCTGCTGGGATAAACAAGCAGGCCCTCTCCTTGTAACATTCCTGGATGGTAATATTGTCTACATTATATAACTTTCAAGTTTATTGATTTATTTATTAATCAAATAGTTAACTTTGTTACGAGATTTCAGTAAATTGTTGTAGGTGTAATAATCTTTATGGGCCAGCAGGTGTCATGCCAACCACGTGGCAGTGAGACACAATCAAGTTGCAGCAGGAACAGTCCCATACTGCTTTGGTGCCTGGTCAAATTCTGACAAATATGCTTTGCTCTTTGCTTAAGAGTACTTAAATCAATTCTGTACATGGAGAGAGGTTTTTTTTTTTTTTTGGATCAAGGGGCCCAGAGGTCACAAGGAGGGAACACAAACCAGAAGCTGTACAATTACTGCACAAGTCACCATGGAAATGTGATGGGAAGGGTGTGTGTGTGAGCCTGGGAAATTTCCAAGTTGCTGTGCGTAGCTCTGCTCTGGCAGGGTTTTTGCAGAAAAACGCTTAGTAGATGAAATCAAGCCAGGTGGGTAGGGGTGGAGATCTTTTGAACCACAGATCTTTTGGGCCTTTAAGGCCAGTCATGGAGTTGGGACTCACGTTGGGTGCCAGATGAAGATGGATGCTAAGAAGAAATCCCACACTAGCTAATAATTGAATATAATAAAGGGTTAATTATTTAGGGGTAGACTCACAGATTACAGTCCTCTACATGAATAGAGAACAGGAAACAAATCCAGAAGCCGGAAGAAAGAATGAGTGTGTGCTTTATGCCAGCATTTATAGTATAAGAGGCCAGATGGGCTGGTATCTTCAAAGCTACTGACTAAAGGAGTTCCTGCAACACAGTCCCAGTTAAATGTTTTCATTTATAAGAGTTGCTGTGGTCATAGTGTTTCTTCACAGCAATAGAAATCTTAAGACAGTTGCCTAGCTCAATTGCCATTAGAGAGGATTCCTATGGCAACTGATGGGATCAGATGCAGAGAACCACACCCAAATATTAGGCAGAGCTTAGGGTACCTGAGGAAGAGGCAAAGGAAGAATTTTAGGACCCAGAATGTTTTAGGACACCAGGAGAACATGGCCCACAGAATCAATCAAGCCAGAGACTATAGGGGCTCATAGACTGAAGCAGCAATCACGGAACCTGCATAGTTCTGCACTAGGCATTCTGCATATATGCTGTAATTGTTTAGCTTGGTCTCTTGTGAAACTAGTAACAATGAAAGTGTGTGTGTGTGTGTGTGTGTGTGTGTGTGTGTGTGTGTGTGTGTTTGCCTTT
>LOEQ01009917.1:49588-66299 GCA_001685075.1 Bramus lutescens | reverse complement strand
GAACTGTTCCTGGGCCAAGGACCTAGCAGACAATAGGGCAGGCTTAGGGGAGGGCGGGGATGTGTGGAACAAAGCCCCTGTAGCAGGAGCTGAAGGGACCCAGTGCTCCTTTCCAGGATGTTCCTCCCTGCCCTGGGATGGCATCCACTTACTGGTCTGAAAGGTTGTCCTCAGCTCAGGGAGAGGACTCCTTTGCCCTCATTCTTAACTTTGACTATTTAGAACCTTTCTTTAGATATATTACTATCCAAAAATTTAAACTTTGTCTTTTGATATTAATAATGTTTAAGTTTTCCATAGTAAAGAAAAAAAATGAACAGCATTCTCTGACATCTCCAAAAAGATGATGGGGCCCCACAATAAGGACTCTACCTGGTGAGTATAAGTGTCATTGAGGCAAAAAGCACCACTCAAAGATTGGCATTGGACTATAAACTTCTCAGAACATTTACAAGGTGAGATTGAACATCTTGTTACACCACTCTAGCCAGAACTTTAGATAAGAGCTTCAGAAAAGCCTTACCTGTTACTCTGAGACTGGCTACAAATGTTACAGCTAGTCCTCATAAGATTTAACCATTTTTTACACGATTCCATAGCGATACTGAAGCCTCCTAGACAGAGAAAAACAGTTCAAGACAATGTTATCCCCTCTCCTAACAGAAGCAATGGATATATTTTGGGTTTTCTCTGGGTTTCACATAATTGTCATCTGTAGGCATTCTATGTTATATGTTGTTATAGGGTTGGGGGGCATAGCAATAAAGATTAGACTCAGGAATCTCTTTTGTAATAGAAAAATGGGGGCTAGATAGGATAGGACAATAAGGTAGATTATTATATCTACTTATACACTAAATTAGCTGCAATCATTGGTTTGGATTCTTATATATTAATACAGATGTAAAATTATTTTTCTACTTGTACAAAGATGCATCTCATGTAGCTTGGTAATCTTCAATTGCTTTGGAGAACTAGAGAATATGGCATTTAAACTTAGGATTCTGTTGACATGAGACACAACTGTCCCTGGAAGCATCAATCTTCTCAGTGAATGACAGGCACTGAAGACACTCCATATGGACCTTGTATTCTTCTTGGCAAAACTGGCCTATTTGGCGAAGAACTGCCCTTGCTTTGACTGCTGACAGTAAGCATGCTGTACAATCTGGACATGCAGGATATGAGGAAAAGTGACTGCTGAATCTTGTCAAGACATGGTAAGACAGTTTTTCAAATTTTTATGATACTGAAATTGGCCTGTCAGATATTCTAGGCCTATAGCCAAGTTGGATGCCCCAACATTTCAGGGAAACATTGGGTGACTATCCAGACAGGCAGGTATTTCTGTTATTTCTTGCATTTTTGAAAAGTCACTTGCTTGCTAGTCCTGCTTACTTTCCTTATAGGTTTCTAGGTTTCTGATGGAGTTGAAGACTAGAGAGTTACAGCTACAATCCTCTCATAGCTAAGGACATATTAGGTACAAGATTTAGACTCTCCAGAAAAGAAGAACTATTGGAGTAATTTCTATAGTTTTCCAATTTCCTATGGTTTGGATATTTAGAATGTGTTTCTAATTTGATGTTGGTTTGTTGGTTGTAATTTCATTTTTGTTTATGTTGTTACCTTTTCAATCTTTCTGACAATAGTTCTTTTATATATAGTTTTATGTTAGATTAGAACCCTAATTAAACAAAAAGGAAAAGTGTTAAGGGAATTTGATCTGTTTTGGCCCATGACATTTGGGGTGATTAGCCTTGTGTGCATGGTTTACTCTGGTTTACCTGAAGAGATAAAACTAAGGAGGGTGTATAAGCTCTCTTGCTTGGGCAGTCAGAGCAGATGCAAATCTTGCAACTGGTTTCCATCAACCTTGGGCAGAATAGCAGGAAAACAGTGGCTGGATCAGCAGTAGTGTTTGTCTTGTTTTGTATTCATAAGTCTGTTTTTCTATTGCACCCCTTAATATGTTATTGACCAGACTTTGTGGGTTCTCACATCAGCAGTGGGAATGGGGGAAGGGCAATGTTTTCCAAAACCATGTTTGCCTTACTTGGGCCTACTGGAGCCTATCAACCAGCAAAATATTAATTCTACTATGTATTTAAAATATTTTAGTAGAATAATTTCAAAATCATGCTTATTGTATTTGTGTGAATATTTTCTTTCCTGTCAAAACTATCAAAAGCTGTTCATCTATCATTTTATCTTAGCTTACTATCCAGTCATTTCTATCATTCTGTTTTCACCAATAACCAAAGAAATGCAGTTTCTAATGTATTTTGCAATTTAAATGTCCCTTGAGAGAAAGATTCTTCATAGAAATATTTAACAAGTAGTTTTAATTTCACAAGTAGAGATGAAAAATGTTTTCTTTGGGCCACTAGCTCATAAAAATGACACAGAGATTTATTATTAATTATGAATGTAAGGCCTTAGCTTGGGCTTGTTTTTAAGTAGTTCCTAAATAACTTAAATTATCTCATATCTTCTAATCTATGTTCTTTTATGTGCCTTGGACACCTTTACTCTTTATTCCACGTGCTGCTTCCTCTCCATCTGGATGATGATTCTTCCTTCTTCATCATAAACTTTCTCTGCTCAGAAGTCCCAGCTATACCTTCTACCTAGCTGTTAGTCTTTTTATTAAATAATTCACAGTACTTATCTTTACATAGTGCAAAGAATATTTCACAAGGCACTAATGTGTTCATTAGTGCATAATATGTAAAATCAAAACTCTCATTGAAGTTCTTCACTATCTGAAAGTTTACTACTGTGCACTACATGCTTTGAAATCCAGTTCTTACTTTCAATGTTAATATTCACAGCTATATCCAGGCACCTTTACAGAACACTCACACTCCAGAGCATCTGACATCACTTGTGATTTCTTCTTGAGTTATTTGATGGGTAGTACAATCACTCTCTTTTGATTTTGTTAAACAGAGTCTCTCTGTGTAGCCTTGGCAGTCCTCATGCTCATAGAGATATTCATGCTTTTGGCTACCAAATTCTGCCATTAAGTTTATGCACTACCACACCTAGTTGAAACTAATCCTGTAGAATGGAAAGTATTAACAAAAGTTACTGTGAACAAAAGAGTTTATGCATATCTGCAGAGTATGACATGTTTAAGTCATAAACTGTACTTATAAAAGAGTTCTGAACTAAAATATTATTTCTTTTTTTAAAAATTATTTATTTATTATTACACAATGTTCGGTCTGCATGCCAGAAGAGGGAGCCAGATCAAATTGCAGATGGTCGTGAACCACTATATGGTTGCTGGGAATTGAACTCTGGACCTCTGGAAGAGCAGCCAGTGCTCTTAACCTCTGAGCCATCTCTCCAACCGCCATAAATATTGTTTCTTTATAACATATATAAGAATTTAATATATTTAAAGGTGATTACTTTTTTGTCTTAGTGAACACAAGTATTCTTTTATTTTCTCTTAATGAGTCATAAAAATCATGTATTCCTATACTTTACAATGGTTTTGAAGTCACTTTGGTGGCTCATTCCCTGGGAACACTAATTCTCCTTTTCTTAGAAATCATTGTTTTTATACTTCTTTGTCTAGAGTGAAGCCCCATGAGACTTGCTCCTTTCACATTAATATGTGTATTGGTGATATACTTGCTGAGGTCTAATTTACACAATCGTGTTGTGGAGATATCATGAGTGAAGGTTCCCTGTCATTTTAGTAGACACAATTGCAACATACTTCATTGTTCTCTGTGCTGTTACAATTTTCCCATGCCCTCTTCTGTAATTTTCCTAAAAATTACATGCAGCACATGTGTTATAGATGCATTCTTTGTGGTTGGGAATACCACGATTATTTGTTTTCTGTAGTTTGACTAGTTGTGGTATTCTGTATTGGGCTCCATTTGCTACAAAAAGAAATTTATTTTGTGAGGAGGGAGAGCTGTACCTTTGGTGTTTTATTTTTATTAACAATTGACACCAACAAGGAGCTTTGTGCACTTTACCATTTATGAAAATATGGCTTCTTCTGACTTTTACACAGTATTTTCAGAAAAGAACAAACAAGAACTATTGAAAAAATGTTTATTGACAGGATGGATGGACATTAGCAAAGAAAGTAATTGAAGAAAAGTCAGAGTAATTTATTATTAAACCAAAAGTTCAATAATATTTTACTTGTAGTAGTAATTATGTAGCAAAATTTATCCATCCACTGTTACTGAGTCAAGATATTTAGAGAAACCTAAGTTTCTCGGATTCTATGAAGATACTTTTATATAAAACTATAATCCCTGAAAATGTTCAATTATCTACATTTGAATAAAGTAAAAATGAAAGCTAAACAAAGCCATTTAACCTTGTTGTCAAATTCAAGCAGTATGTAAAAGAAAAAAATATGAAACAAATTTGAGGCATTTGAACAAAATATTAATTACAAAAAAGTTTTTATTAAAAAACAAAATATTGATATGCAAAAGGAATAGAAAAATTTGACAATTTGTTTCTAAAATTTTTCTAAGTCATTTATTTGTTTTTGTAGTACCTACAAAGAAAATCAAAACTGCATGCCACTGTGAAAACTAGCTATAACAGATATTAAAAGAATGTTATTTTCTTGCATGTGAAATATTTAAGACCCTTTACCATCATAGATTTGTCAAATTTTGCATGTAGAAGAATACACCTTACAACTTATATGGCAATTTAAAATAATTTTTGTATTGTAAATAGAAAAAAGATTTGTTATTTTTCTGTCCTTCTTTTGCCCATAAGTTTTATACTGATAAAACTAATATAAATAGCTTTAGGTTCTCTGTTAATGTTAACAACAATTTATTAGGTTTCTGCTATTTATTTTCTTTTCTCTATTATATCATTTGCACAGATGACTCAATTTCCTCCTCATATATTTCTTTGTACATTATACATGTACACGTGCTTTTCTACTTTGAGAAAATTGTGCACTAGCCTGTGACACGTGCTCCCACACACACACACAGAAATGGTTCAATGCTCAGGAGCTGAGGTCTCATTGTTGGAAGGGAGACACAGGAACATGCCCTTTAAGGATATAATAAAGGTCATAATTGCATAATTGTTTAGTTTTTCTCACCCCCCAGTTTCTTTCTGGCATCTATACTTCCATTATGTTTTAGTATCTTTCTGCATCCTTCTCTCCATCTCTCTGTATCTCTCTTTATTTGTCTGTAGTCTCTCTCTCTCTCCTTCATCAAATTCCAACTTTACCACCCTTTTCTGTATTGCTCTCAACCATATCTCTGTAGATATAAACTGTCTAGTCATGGATCCATACATTCATCCATCTATTCTTTCCATCCATCTCTCTCTACTTTCTAGTTGTTGTCCAGTTGTGGATCTGAGCACCTTTTAGTCACAATTTGCTCTAATATTCAATTTTAATCTTCATCCCTTCTCAGATATTTGCAGTTATCGAAAATTAAGACTATGATAGAAACATCACAACAATTTTAAATTTCTTCCTCATTATCTGAGAGAATGAATGCAAAGAAGATGAAAATAGACTTCATGTATAAAAATTGATGGAAGTGAAAATTCTGTTTAAACACAATTGATTGCTGAAGATAGAGCTAAGTATCTACCAATCATATAGGAAGACTGACAGTGTCAATATTTTCCTGAATCACACTTTTCTTAACATGTTTGGAACACAAGTATTTCAGCCTTTAAGTGTTTCTTGTGAAGTAACTAAAATTTTGGACATAGTCATTGAAATAATATCTATTCCTTATGTTGCTGAAAGTTTTAATTATTGTATAGTTCTTTTATAGCTACAATACTCAGAATAATAACAGAGTGTTGTATACTTTCGAGTATATATAGGTTATTCATTTTATACTTTATTTTGAGGCTTTCTGAGTAAGTATACATGAAAGAAATAGCCATATAGATTTAATGGGAAAAAACATGTTCTCCCAAAGCACACTGAAGTTGTAAATTATCAGTAAAGGGATTTAGGTCAACAAAATTGTTAGGTCAATATGTCAAACATCATTGTTTACAGGCAAAATATAATGTCTTCATGAATTCAACATGCTTTTTAAGTTTTTAGCAACCTATGTAACTCTTAATGTTAATGTTGTTTACTTAATCCTCCAGTCTTTATTCACTAATTTATTTTTGTTGATGCTCTTTACAGAATGTCATAGGCACTAGTTTTCTTTAAGTTCTTCAAATGTTCTCAAACTGTATAATTTCTCAACAATATTCACCAATTTAGGTTCCACCTCCATCCTGTCTTCCAAATTATGGTTCCCCTTACAGCCTTCATGCCTTTACTCAACAGGTGTAGAAACTAGTATGAAATGGTCCTTTCTGATACAGCCCCAAACACAAAAATCAAGTTGCTCTACTCACTAGGCCTTGTTAATGTAACATCTTCTTATAATTATAATTACAGAATGTGCTGGATAATTTTTATATCAAAGTCATCTGAAAGAAGGAAAGCTCAAATGATAAAATTATTTGATAAAAGTATGCTGTAGAAAAGCCTGTAGAGGATTTTATTGAGTAGTGATTAATGGATGAGTGTCCAACCTATTGTAGGATCATCCAGTGGCTGGTGGTTCTAGGTTCTATAAGAAAGAAGGCTGAGCAAGCCATGGGGAGCAAGGAAATAAGAAGCATTCCTTCATGGCCTCTATATCAGCTCCTATCTCTAAATTCTCATGATGTTTGAGCTCCTGCCTTTGCTTCTTTTGGTGATGAACAGTGATGTGTAAGAATAAGCCAAATAGACCATTTTCTCCACAAGTTACATTGTTGATGATGTTTTATCCAAGCAAAGCAAACGCTAGTTAAAACATAGTACTACCTTTGTTTTCAACACTAAAACAATGAAGTTGTCAAACACACAATTTAAAACTGAAAACTGTAATATGTAATGAAAAATTCAGATTAAATTAAAAATAATGTACTTTTTCATGAATGTTCAGAAACATAAATTTATTCTAAAGGCAAAATGTCCAATACTGTATATTTTAGCATTGTTTAAAGTGTACATTAATATAATTATCCAGAAAAATTCATACCATGATTTCATATACTTATTACAATATGCAACCTTTTGAAAAAAACATATATATTTATAGTAATGTGGTTCACCTTTGTTTAGTCATACTAAGAGCTTATTAATTACTAATAAATTCAAAGCATCTCCTTTCACATAGTCACACATAGCAATAATTAAAGGATTTGTGGTTTTAATAAAGAAGGTGAAAATAAATGCTATATTGAAAAGTGCTATTCAGACATCATTGTTATTACAGATTTTCTTTGACCTTTAAAGTGCACTGTTCATTTCCACACAATATAAAAACATGTAGGCTATTTTCAACATTCATAGGCTTTTTTAATTACTGAAAAGATGTATTAAATTATTGTGTTATTAAAATATTTTTCAGAGAGTTTTAAAATTTATCTCTATAGTCATCTAATTGTGTTATTGTAGTATGCTTCTAAAATTAATTTATGCTTTCTAAAGACACGTTGTTTCCCAGAATTAATTTTATGCTGTTCAAGTCATAAAATTTAGTCTTTATGATTGTAATGTATATAAGATATAGAGGCTCACATACAAAATTTTAATTGATTCACTTTTGCCTAAAAATTTTAAGCAATAAGATAGAAACATGTTGTCAGACAAGGAGTCAGAAATCAGGAACAAAAACAAATAGCTTCACTAAAATGTCTTGTCTTGTTTTGCTTCCCATGAAGTGGTGTAGCATTAGCTCCTGTCCATCACAAAGAAAAGCAATGTATTTTGCCTTTCAGATACTCTTTTGGATAGTCCAAAAAATAGCCAGTCACAAAAGAGAAGAGACTCCACTAATTCCCTAACATCCCAACCAAATGATGACATCATGTCTTTCCACTGCTAATATTCAGCAAACAGAGGTACATTTAAATGTGATACTGTCATAATGAATACATCCCTCAATTTCAAAACCAGATATGTGATGTAGGAGGGTCATCTGTCTATGTGTTACTTTCATTGGTTACTAAAGAAACTGCCCTGGCCTTTTGATAGGCCAGCCCATAGGTTGGTGAAGTAGACAGAACAGAATGCTGGGAGAAAGAAAGCCAAGTCAGGGAGATGCATAAAGCTCCGGCCCAAGATGGATGTGGATTAGAATCTTCCAGGTAAGCCACCACTTTGTGGTGGTACACAGATCATTAAAAATAGGTTAATTAAGATGTGAGAGTTAGCAAAGAAGAGGCTTGATATAATGGGCCAGGCAGTGTTTAAATGANAGTGTTTAAATGAATACAATTTGTGTGTTGTTATTGCGGGGTATAAGCTAGCCGGGCGGGAGCCAGGTGGGACGAAAAGCAAGCCCACTCTCCCATTACTACAGATTTGCCTTATTAGGGTGTATGTAATCTCTGTCCAAACACAAGAGCTAACTGAAATCAAAGGCGTAGAGAAATGAGCAGCTAAAACCCAGAAACAGTTTCAGTTGTAGCTTTCTTCTCACCTAAATGCAACTTACACTTGTTTCAGGAAAAATAATTATTAAAAATTTTTAAAATCACAAAGATTATTATTTTGTAAATAGGCAATATACAAACACTGACACTTCATTACTTTAAGTTTGAATCTTGGATTATTTCATTAAGCATCATTAAAATTCTAAATTGAACTCTATAATCATAAGAAGTCTATGTTCTTTCTAAAAATAAACTCATATAAGATATACTATAAATAATTTTATCCATATACTCATTCATGCTTTGTTCTAGAACACCTTGAACACCTGGAAATTATTCACCATTAGAAGAAACTCAATTGCTTCAGGATAAGATAGCGTGTATGATTGGAGGTAGACATAAGATATGTAGGCCATCACTAAAGTCATAGTCACTTGTTTATGTTTGATAATGTTGCAACCCTAGTCATCTACATACAATGCTGAGCCCCTAGTCATCTACATACAATGCTGAGCCAAGAAATCTACCAAGTTTCCCATGAACTAAAGTGAAGTATGATCCAGTGTCTACTATGGAGCAACATTTATTGTTCATTGGTGGGGGCACAAAAGATTGTCTGATGAACCCAGCGGTCCCACTATCTGGCTAAGCTTCAGCCTGTAAAAAAAAAAGAGTGAGAGAATCAGACAGAAGCTAAAGAAACTCCTGGATCACTCAAACTGGCTGTAACTTACTATTCATTTTTATAAAGTACCTGTTGGTAGTGTTAAGCCAAGCTCTACTGATCCTATGAAGGCACTAGCACCTCACTTGGTCTATAATATGCCTATAAGCTCTAGTCAATATGAAGTCTGCATTTGGGGGATATCAGTTGTGCTGTGCTCACAGATTTTGCTTATGGAGTTGTGTAATCTGCCCTTATGTTCCTTTGGCACCACACTGAAAGATTAACTCCTCATTTTCTGTTTTCTTGAATTTGCTTAAAATTTAATAATTTGTGATAAAATATTCTGAGCATGTGAAGCTTAAGGAAGGGGAGGCTTTGTAGGCTTGTATTTCCAGGAGCTTATTTATCATCATGATAGAGGAAAGTAGGGACAAGAATGTCTTTGGGAACATGTGGGAATGCTGATTGTTGGCTCACTTTCTAGCTCACTCTGGATCATGCTTATCTTGCTTTCTTACACATCCAGGACCACCTGCCCAGGAATATTATCATCTATAGTAGCTGAGACCCCAACACATCAACTTAAAGTCAAAAATTCCTCATAGGCATGTCCACAGAGCAGTATTTAAAGATAAATACTCAGTAGATACTTGCCTTTTCTTCGTTTTGTATTTATTTTTTGTGTTTTGATGTTCTGTTAAGTTGATACTGAATACATAGTAGAACCTTCTATGTCCCTTAAGGTTGACACCACTATGGTCACTTACTGTATCTGATGACCAATGTAGGGAATCAGTAGTGCAGGCAGGCACCCAAATTACTTCCCTGATAGGCACTAGAATCAAATAACTCAGTTGGTAAGAAATAATCAGAATCAGAGTATCAAGAGGTTTGCAGAAACATGGCTGGACCTTCCTATATTAGGTCCCTGTAAGAGTCCCACCTACTCAAACAGCTTTTGTTTCCCTTAAAATATGAAGTTTCTACAGCTTCCATACTCAAGTTATGATACTTATACTCTGTATATTTAGAAAAGTTAGCTGAATGATAAATGAAATATAAAATGAGAGCAAGCAAACATGGAAAATCAATATTGGAGATGGAGAATCACATTCCAGACTTACAAGATTGAATCAGGCAAGGCATAGGGAGGAAGTAAGCTTATTCTCTGAGGCCTATTTTTGGTTCTGGTGTATTTAAATAATATTTAATCATGGTAAACTATTTTCAATTACCTCAGTGGAAAATCACATGCTACTTGATTCAGCCTAATGTCTTTCATTTTAAATTAGATTGAGCCTATTTCTAAAAAGTTGTAAACCATAAGGCTAAATGAAAGAGAAAGAGCATTTCTTTGTGAAAACAGAGACACACTGCAGAAGCTGACCTGCCAGTACAAAAAGTGTTTCAGGTCAGAGGTCATCCTTAGAATATATAGTCACAACCTGCAGAGGATTTAGTGGGGCAAGAGCCATGATTTTTGGTTTCTGAGGCATGTCAGATCAAATTATGCAAGAGAAACATGATGTACATGGGAGTCACTATTATTTTTTCCTGACATGTGCTTTTAGACCAAAGTAGAGTTTATTGATACACATTCTAGTGACTCACCTTGCCCTGATTCTGCTCTTTAGTGCTGAAGTGAAGGACATGCAATAGTGATAAATTCTGGTGCCACACTCAGTGGCCCCTCAGTCTGCCCCAGCCATGCAACTGTCAACCACATTTAGAGGGACTAGTTTGGTCCTATGATTGTTCCTTCCCAGTCCAGCTGGAGTTGGTGAGTTTTTATTAGATCAGGTAAACTGATTCAGTGGATGAACCCATTATGGTCTTGACCTCTTGCTCATACTCTCATTCCTTCCATTCTTCAACTGGACTTTGGGAGCTCAGTCCACTGCTCTGATATGGGTCTCTGACTCTGTTTCCATCAGTTGCTGGATAAAGGTTCTATAGTGGTATTAAGATAATCATCAGTCTGATTACAGGGCAAGTCAAGATCAGCCCCCCTCTCCTCTATTGCTTAAGGTCTGAGGTAGGGTCATTATTGTGGATTCCTGGAAATTTCTCTAGAGCCTGATCTTCGCTAACTCCATAATGGCTCCCTCAGTCAAGATAATTCTTTCCTTGCTCTTATTTCTTTTCTTCCTCCATCTCAACTACTTCATTCCTTCAAGTTCTATTTTACCCTCCCCTTCTTCCCTCCTCTTCCTCTTCTAACCTGCCTTCTGCTTCCACCCTCTGAAAACATTTTTCTCAGGCAGTATTGTCAGTTTCCAATTTCCAGTTAGGTCTATGTTTTTCCTTGGACTCATCTTATTACTTAGCTTCTCTAGGATCATGAACTATAGGCTCAATGTCCTTCGTTTATAGCTAGTATCAACTTATGAGCGAGTACATACCATATGCATCTTTTTGAGTCTGGGTTACCTTACTCAGGATAGTGTTTTATAATTTCTTACATGCAAAATTCAAGATGTCGTTGTTTTTACAGCTGAGTAGCATTCTGATGCGTAAATTATCCATTCTTTGGTTGAGGAACATCTAGGTTGGTTCTGTCTTCTAGCTATTACAAATAATGCTGCTATGAACATAGTTGAACAAATGCTTTTGTAGTATGATTGAGCAAGTTTTGGGTATATGCCCAAGAGTGATATTGCTGGATCCTGAGGAAGGTTGATTCCAAATTTTCTTTCTTTTTTTTTTTTGCTATTTGCCTCCTTTTTATTATTATTATTAAAAATTTCCACCTCCTGGCCCCTCCCAATTCCCTGCCCCTCACCACCCCCTCAATTACCAGTCCAAAGAGCAGTCAGGGTTCCCTGCCCTGTGGGATGAACAAGGTACCCCACCCTCCATCGCGGTCTAGTAAGGTGAGCATCCAAACAGACTAGGCTCCCACACAGCCAGTACATGAAGTAGAATCCACTTTCTCTTCTATAAGGTTCAATGTGGTTGGGTTTATATTGAGGTCTTTAATCCATTTGGACCTGATTTTTTTGCATGACAATAGAGGTTTATTCATGACAATAGATATTTTTATTCTACATTTTGATATCCAGTTATGCCAGCATAATTTGTTGAAGATGCTTTCTTTTTTCCACTGTATAATTTTAGTCACTTTGTCAAAATTAGGTATTCATAGGTGTGTGGATTAATATTCAGGTCTTCAATTCAATTCCACAGGCCAACCTCTCTGTTTTCATGCCAATACCAACATGTTTTCTTTGCTGTAGCTCTGTAATAGAGCTTGATGTCAAGGATGGTGATGCCTTTGGAAGTTCATTATTGTATAGGATTTTTTTGGCTATTCCTGGCTTTTTTCCACCTGGGTTTTGACACTGCTGGAAATGTAATTGCTTCTTTGATTTTTTTTCTTGGTCATTGTTAACATACAGAAATAAAACTGCTTTTTATGTTGATTTTATGTTTTGTCGTTGACCCAGTTGGGTTCTAATAAAATTTACAGGAAAGAGATTATTTGAAACCATCTGTGGTTGTATCTTAAGGCCCAAACCTGAAAGAGGTAAAGAACGGCTATCCTGGCAAGTGGCTGAAAGTGCCAATGACTGGACTGCTGGCAATGAATAGGAAGAATGCTGACACAAGTAGGAGGAAGGGAAAATATCTGGCTGCCATCATGGAAGAGATAAAATAGTTGGTGAATTGCCATCTGGGGTAGTAGATAAAAGTAGCAAGGACTGAAGTTTTGAAACTTTACACAGAGAGCCTTATGAAAAGTGTAAGACTAACAGTGAACATGGATAAACAAGGATCTCTATAGTGGGAGCTGTCTTGAGCATCTAAGTGCTGGATGGTTGAAACTTGAGTGAGGAGTGTTTTAACCTAGTGTGGATTACTGCATGGTATGTGCTAGAATTTTGAAGAAGTCTGAGACTAGTCCCAGTCAAAAAGCATACATTTTTAATTGGCCCTAAGGGAAAGACAGACCAGAGCCATCCCCAGAAGAAATTCCTCTTCCCACGAAAATGAATAAAACAAAGAAAGAAGAAGTTAAAGGAGGATGAGGAAGAGGAGAGGGGTAGGAGAGGTAGGAGAAAAGGAAAACAAAAGTTCTTTCTTTCTTTCTTTCTTTCTTTCTTTCTTTCTTTCTTTCTTAAATAAGGAAAAGGAACAAAATAGAGCACACTGCTCTCACTACTCTCTAGGTGGTACACGGAGAGAAGTGACGCATAAAGACCTGGTCATTCTAAGTGTGCTTAAAAAATGTGCATTGTACTGATCTGAAAACAGATGTTTAAATATACTTATTTATAGCTCTAATCTGTTTTTGTTTAGCTTACAATGTTATTAGTAGTAGTCATTACTTAACTCTCACTGCTCACCTACTGTTTGTCTTTAATTATTGCTTCATTACATTCTGCATCTTTTCTTGGTATTGACATTTGCTTGAAATCTTCAATAACTCAGATTCCTTGAATATATGTATAACATCTGTTATTATTTCTGTCACATTTGATGTATGTGCACATGTGGGCCTTTAGCTGTTTCAAGTAGAAACATTATAACATTTTTCATGGCATACTTTCTAGTTTCTTATATACACTTATACACCTCCAAACATCACCAATTTACACACTTAAATCTAGGTTCACCTTATGATATGAAATGTATTGTTTTTAAAATCTGCTTTGTTTTACTTATTATTCTATATTCAAGGTTTTATTGTCTTGAAATGACATCATTTCATTTTTTTGTAGCTGAATAAACTTCATTTGTATCCATACAGCTTCTTATAGTCTTGAAGTCTCATGAAATGCTTTTCTTTTTCTTTGATAAAACCTGTTCTTGTGGACGTATTGAGTCTGAGACTTGCCTTTCTTCTCATTTCTATTTGTTCCTGATGATTATCAATGTGAATTCTTATGTCAAACATTCTATATTAAAAGACCAATATATACAGCTAAAAGTGTATACTTAGCATGTATTCACTGAATATATTTTCAAAGGTTATCAAATTTAATTGTTTTAATATATGTCCTACTTTCAAATAAAATCATAATTTAGTTATAATAATTGGTGTTGCACATTCCATACTATCAAAAAACAGAATACCTTATTTTGAACCCTTTTTGCCATTTGAGCTTAGGTTTTGATGGAAAGGAATAATCAGTAAAGAATTTGTGAGCTTTCAAAGCATACAGCTATTTACGGGGAAGAAGTTGAGATGAGCATGTTTGCAGACGAATATAGCTCTAAATAGAAATCACTCTAATGTAGGTCCAGGAAGATTCAGTTCCTTAGTAAGTTCAATTTGAAGATCTAAGCTCAATTGAACTTACTAAGTAAAGCTTAAAAAGGCGAAATAGCCTCTTGCACTGCAATTTCCTTGATGATGGGAATTGTTTCTGAGTAGTACAGCTGTTATTACAACACTTAACATGTGGCAAACCAAAAAGCTGAAAAATGTTGAAAACAATTGCCAACTTTTACACTAAATTAAATGTCACAGAGCATCAATGGTGATTGTAACTCTGGTGCTTTTAAAATTATTTTCAATGATTTGCCATTTTTTATGGCTCCACTGCAATCAGCACTAAGTAATTGTAGAATGAGAGAACAAATGAATGAGTTAATATACACTGACATTAC
This sequence comes from Bramus lutescens, assembly GCA_001685075.1. Taxonomy (NCBI): domain Eukaryota; kingdom Metazoa; phylum Chordata; class Mammalia; order Rodentia; family Cricetidae; genus Bramus; species Bramus lutescens. The sequence goes on along the minus strand of LOEQ01009917.1, from coordinate 51,553 downwards.
CTTACTGAAGTCAGTATGACATAAAGGCAAGACAATAAGAAAACAGCAATAAATAGTAAATAAATAAAGAAACTTATGTCTTTTTTCCTGCTTCCTTCTGTCTCTTTCTCTGATTTCACTCACCTTAAAATTCCACAGTTGCCAACATTGAAAATAAATCCGAATCGTAGCATGCTTGCTAGTGATGCGTGAATGAGAATGTCGCACTTGGCACTGGTATTCCCACTTTAATATGTGTATTTGCAACAGAAAAAAAGAAAGCTCAGAAAAAGAAGAAAATAGTTGAAAAAATATAAAATTACGGGGAAAACAGAGCTTTTTCTCAGTGCAGTGACTAAGGACAAATAAATGGTTGAGCAGCTGTTGTCAAGGCAGATTCATCAAAGCCACCTTGAAACTTTGGCACATTACAAAGCTGCTCTGTAACAAAGCACTGCAGACAGTCATAGCAAGAATGGAAGGTAGTTCTTCCTCTTCGCTGGAGTCTATAAGGCTAAACTAGTTGATACAAGGGCCAATCTCTGAAACCCACTTGGAGACAGACTGCTGCTGCTGATGGTTGAAGATGCTGTATGACTACTGTGTCTGATTGAGTGGCAACTATTGGCTAATGATAACAGGTTTGGCCTTTGGATTTCCTTTTTGTTTTTGTTTTTTTTTTTTTTGCAAAACACATTTATTTGAGATTTCTATTCAAAATTATATTTTTTTAAAAAAAAGGAGCCAGATGGTGGTGGCATATGCCTTTAATCCCAGCACTCAAGAGGCAGAGGCAGGCAAATCTCTGAGTTTGAGGCGAAGCTGGTCTACAGAGCTATAAAGCAGGTTCGAGCTCAAGCACTTAGTTGTGGGAAAGTATAGGTTGTCTCCTGACAGTCTTCCATCTATGCGCACATGCACTACACTGTCTTGAGAGGCTCTTCAGATAATTGCAAGGGCTCATTAGGAGAAATTCTTCCAAATATCTCTATGGAGACAGCAATGGAGGAGAGAGGGAGGAGGAGAATGAGAAAGTGGAAGGAATTTTAGGAAACTCAAAACTGAGCTTTTTCTCTACAATTTTTAGTAAACTGCATATGACCCGATTTTATCCTAGCTTAGCGTTTTAAATAAACAAATCAACTTTGGCTCTTTTCCTTATTACCCAAACAATAATTCATTTTCACAAAACAAAACAAAACACAGTAGTTCAAACACCAGTCTGCTTAAATGACTCCTTTCACTGAGGCACTTAATGCCCAGTTGAGTATTTCATTTAATCTCTTTCACCTCAGTTTCCTCAGTCATGATAGATGGTATTAATAATACTTAATTTACAGACTTGTGTGAGAGTTAAATATGCTTCGCTATGATATAATTTGTAACAGTGCCCTGAAACATGAAAAATGCTATGCAAATGTCAGTAATTATTGCAGAAAATGGAAATGGTAATAACACTATTATTATGTTAGAAAAAATTAAAGAATAAAGAATTATCTAAAATCTAAATTCAACTCACAACAGCACTCAACAATTTAGAATTCTGGCTTATATATATTTTAAAAGCTTCTTTATTAATAACTGTACTACTAATGATATTAATTATAGTTATTATTATATAAGCAGCATCTATTTATTGATACTATGCTTCCAGCTCTGATTCTTGTTCTCATTATAATGTTTTATAAGCAATATTAAGTTGAAAATTTTGTTAGCTCAATTTTGAAAATCAACACATTAAGCATTAGGCTAGTTGGTATGCATATTTCCACAATGTCTTGAAATAGTTCACACTATCTTCACAGTTTTTTCATTTTTTTGAGAGCAGAGTTAGGATCGGATTATACTCTTTTATGTCACAAAAGAAGGAATTTTGTGAGTTACGAATGGAGACTGAGCTCAATTAATAGTGATTTAATCAAAGTAGAGGTTATCCCAGGTTTCCAAGGAGATGGCCCCAGCTTGTTCCTTGAGCAGCTGAGGAGA
>LOEQ01009917.1:18133-30311 GCA_001685075.1 Bramus lutescens | reverse complement strand
TGGATTTATTCATTTCTTCAAACTTTTTGTTATTCTTCTCATCCATTTCTTTAAGGAATTTTCACATCCTGTTTAAGGGACTCTATCACTTTCATAATATCTATTTTTTTCTACTTCTTGATTAGGGTGTTCAAGTCTTCCTGTTGTATGTTCGCTGGGTTCTGGTGTTATCATATTGGTTTTCAGATTGTTGGAGTAATTCTTGCATTGGAGCCTGCCCATATCTTTCTTCAAATGTTCTTTGATGGATCTTCTGGAACAGGATCAGGGCCCCTTGCTGTCCAGGGACCTGGCACACAAAAGGGCTAGTTTGCTGCCTGCATGTTTAGTGAAACAAAAGAACTCCTGCTGTTTGCACTCACCACCCAGCCCCAGCCCCAAAACAGCTGAGCTGGAGGACCTTATGGCACCTAAGAAGGGAAGTGGAGCCTGGGTGCAAGCTTGGATGGGATAGGAAGAGAGAGGTTGTATCTGGAGAGAAGCCCCTGAAAAATGACCCAGTATTTTATATCTTCTTCAGGTACAAGAAAATAAGATGCTCAAGGGAACTTTGCACAATAATGGCATGAGAGAGTGAATGGATTATTTGTAGACATTCTAGATCAGAATTCAATCACATGGATACACATTGTAGCAAGGGAGGATAGCAAATGGGGTCAGTTTTGTGGCAGAAGAAGCAGAAACTCATTTAGAGATTTATAGAAAACATTGCAATCTATTGATTCTATAATTCTTTATGTGATAGCCTGTATCAGGTGCTCCCTATTAAAATTATAATACCCTTATATTTTTGGTTGTTAGCCTGGTCTTCAATGGCTGAGCCATGTACTCACTCATAACTGGTTTTTAAACAAAAAGTAAAGAAAACTAGACCACAAATCACAATCCCAGAGAACCTAGACAACAAAGAGGACCCTAAGAGAGAGATACATAGATCTAATTTACATGGGAAGAAAAAATTGCAAGATACCCTGGGGAAATTGGAGCTTTGGGACCTTGGAGGAAGTTTGAAGGGGATGGGAGAGGATGGGAGGGGAGCAGAGAAAAATATAGAGCTCAATAAAATTATAATACTCTATTACAGTCTACTTTTGAATACTTATACAATTGAGAAAACAGATAAAATCAGATAGGAACATACAAAATATTCTAGAATATGCTCTATAATAATCAAAAATATCTTTTTGCAATTCATAAAACAAAAACTTAAATTTATTGTTTGAGGGTCTGTGTTGTGTGACCACATCTGCTGAGAAATCAATAGTCTTCACAGAGTGGGCAATGTTGATGTTCAAAACAGCAGAGGAGGATGTAGTTCTCAAAATGATGGCTGTCTCAAAACTCAGGCACAGCTAGTATTTCAAGGTGGGTGTAAAGACAGGCAAATACCAAACATTTTTCATTCTATTCCAAGCTTCAGGTGATTGGAAAAGGGCCCCTATTGTTAGAAAGTGCAGTCAGATCTACTCACCTTATGTATTTAAATGAAAATTTCACTCCAAACAGCCTCATAGACACATTAGAATAGTGTTTGCCTTCATCTAGCTTTGTCATGGCATTAGCAAACTGTTCAATAACATTAGGTAGTAAAAGATTTCACTAACTCACGATGGTATCATTGGCTTTCTGAAGTCAGTGTGACTATAGTCTATTTATATTTTAAATACAGACCTAGAGAAAAATTATTTTGATTAAAATTTACATTATTATTGTTGTTGTTATTGCTATTAATATTATTAGTGTGAGTCTCTGTGTGTGTGTGTGTGTGTGTGTGTGTGTGGTGAGAGAATGTCACAGCAATTATAAAGAAATGTAGGGCACCTTTTAAGAATTAAGTTATTCCATTCTGCCTAGATGAGACAAGGTCCCTAATATTTCTGTTGTGTTACATATTTCAATCTAGCAGTCTTGGAAGCACTTTGTTTCTTTCTCCATTTTCAGAGTATGGGTGCTGAGTTTACAGTTGCACACTATTAAACGTGACTTTTTCTATAAATATGGGAAACTGATATCAGATCACTAGGCTTGCTTACCAAGTGTTTCAATCTGCTTAACCATTCTTACAAGCCAAAGCTCATGATCCTCATCATCTCATCATCACCCTCATTTTTGTGTTAAGTAGTTATTAAACTAAGAATAGATTTCTCTTTCAGATATTCTTAAAAATAAAATCTGACTTCCTTTCTTAATGTTTCCATGTCAATTGACTAAAACTAAAATAAAATGAGAAAATATTCCAATGGTTTAAATATTTTAAACCTTCATTTAGACTTAATATAATGAAGTGAATTATTTACATAATATAATTGAACAAGTATTTATGAAGTGAAATAATATACTATTCTAATAAGAAAGTGCCAAAAGTTCTCCTCATCTTAAAATATACACATTTGCTTAATCCAAATTATCTTTGCTTAAATGTACATTTAATTAAAAAATAACAGTGTAACCCTACAAGTGGAATGTATTTGGTCTTCACAGTAGCATTTTCAATGCAGTTAACTGTCCACAGAGCTTAGAAAAAAAGACTATTTTCCTAGTCAAGTGTTTATTTTTGCCAAATACATACAGTACAAGGATGTTGTATATTTTTCTACTGTCTGCATAGGCATAACTCCTTTTTCAGTAAAGGAAATGGGCAGTTGTAAGTATGCCTTTACATTCACACTCAGCAAACTCATTATCCCTTGAGTAACTACCATGATTGAACCTGTAAAGAAACACTTCCTTCCTCTGCTATTAATACCAAAGATAATGATCAGGAAATTGGTCTCCAAGATATAAATAACAGTACTTATGTCAAAGGTTATACCTCATTTTAATAGAGAACCATCACATGAATAAAATGGGGATGTGTGGATTAAGTACCATTAATGTTAATAAAAATCAGATTACAGCTAATTACAGCTTCGTATGAGCACCTACTCTGGTTTGGCTATTTTTGCACGTGCTAATATTGTGCCAGCCACAAAGCTGAATTTTTAAAAAGTAGATTTCTTACAAATTGAGTGTAGAAGACGGCAAAAATATTTGGTGAGATAATACACTGCATATTCATAAGGACACAAAAAAGTTTAAGCTAACATGATACAAGTAATATAGGCAAAATCTTATTTAGCATACAGATAAACATTGTAAAATTTGTTTTGTTTATCCCTGGGGAAGAAGGGAGGTATGCTTGGGAGAACTGAGACTGGTGGAGAGGGAGGAACACCACGAAGCTGCCATCAGGATGTAATGTATGAGAGAAGAATTGAGAAAAAAATAAAAGTAGTTTACCATAATGTAGATTATGCTACAGGTCTCATATTTCTGCATACCTCTCTAGCAAATTAGGATAATTGTTTTCTGCTTTTTCCAGCCTGTTCTTTCAAGATATTTTTTATGTAGTTCAAAACTATATATTGGCTAAAGTTCATATTTCTTCTTAGTAAAAATAACAGGCAAGAAGATTGTGCATCATATTGATGATTAGCACTTTTCTTCTGGAATAAAGAACAGGCATATTCAGTGACTATTACAAGAACCAAGACCCCAAATGCAAGTCCAGGAGCTTGTTTATTAGGGGGTCCTTTAAGATAGTAATTTAATTCAAGTATGTAGCTATAGTCCCCTGATTCAAAAATGAACTACCCTGTACTGATTACAAGAAATTAAGAAAAAAAATACTATTAGCTTTCTTTGGAAAGTTTTAGTCTTATCTTAGCCAAAGGAACATTAAAGTGTAATTTGATTGTTTTTAAAATTAATGCTTTTTAACAAAATTGATATATGCATTCTAGTTTCTAAAACAAACAATTTTCTTACAGCCTAAAGTAATAATGTGGTGAACATCTGTTTGTGCAATAAGTCATTTTTGATAGGATTTTATAGTAGTCTGAGTAAAACTTCTCCATTTGCCTATAAAAATAGACTAAAAGCCTTTATTGTACCATAAATAGAATGATATGAATGCAAAAAGCATTAAGGTTAAATCAAAGCAAGCAGAGTGATGATGCAAATTCAGAAAAAAACAATATGATCATTTGTAGTAGGCTAAAACTAGGGCAATGACTTCAATAGACCCTAGATGTATCCAGATCAAACTAAAGTAAGCTCAACCATGGCTTTTGTGCTGTTCTCTGGGCTGCATGTACATTCTGAAGTGGGAACAACAATAAGATATGTGAGATACAGGCAGTTGTCATTTCTAGGAAAGTAGAAGGAAAAGGTAGAAGCCTTTTCAAGTATTCCAGTAAATAGAAGAGAAAAGAAAGCATTAGAGGGCTAAATGCAGCTCTCAGCAAAATCTAAGAGTACTAAGAATATGTGGAGGCCAAAGAATTCCAGGAAGATAGACCACTTTTCTTTGTCCACTCTGCTCTTGACGTAACAGTAATATATTCTATAGGTAAAAACACATGCTCAGAATATCATAGATGATTGTGTTGCCATAATTCCTGGAAACTGACAACAAATACACTGTGATATCTGTGGTTATCTATGCAACAGGTAGAATGAGATAAACTCCTGAAAGGGTAGTTACATTTACTTTAGCATTTCAGTGCATATGTTACTGGTTCATACAGAAGAGCCTTTGAGTATTTTCTTACTGAGTGCATCAGTTGATTTAGATTCTTTTTGAATAAGAAAATTTTATATGGCCATGAATAGAAATTGTATTAGTTATATTAACTATGCCTGGAGCTAGGTTTTCCTTATTTAACAGAGAGACGTACATTGTACAGTTGAAATAGCAAACAGCAGCTTATGGGCATTACAATACACTACTTCTAATATTAAGTGATACAGAGGGGTGGGCTCACATATAACCAAATTTCCTAAAATAAACAACAGTTCATACCTAAAGTGAGATACTAGCAGGTGCTTCTCAGGACATGCTTGAGGCAGTCTAAATATTTATAATGATTGTTTGTTGACAGGTTTAAGTTTTTTCTTACAAAATCCATTATCTTCCAATTGTATCATACAAAACAGGTTCTCTTGAATTAAAAATCATTCAGAAAATTAAGGTCAGCATAGTAAGAAGAAAAAGTAAAAAGCTAAAATTAGATGAGATTGCAGGCAGAATTAGCTTCATTGGGGTTACATAATCTAGGTACATAAATATTTCTGTTTCCATATGCATGCACATATATTATATAACACATGCATATACATTCACATATACATATTTATCCCTTCCATATTAGATAATATTCTCCATGATGAAGACACATATACATTTCATTGAGGAAGCACTATCTTGTGAACAACTGCGTGAGTGTATCATTTTTAAATTGTTTTTATTGTGCTACATATTTTCTCAACTCTCCTCCCTTTCTCTCCCCTTCCCTTCTACACTCTCCCATGATCCCCATGCTCCTAATTTACTCATGGGATCTCCTTTATTTAACTTCCCATGAGGAAAAGATCCATGTATGACTCTCTTAGGATCCTCTTTGCTGTCTAGGTTCTATCATTCTGAATTGTAGGCTGGTTTTATGTCTAAATGCCACTTATTAGTGAGTAGATATTATATTTCTCTTTCTAGGTCCAGGTTTCCTCTCTAAGTATATAGATCTGTTTTCTAGATCCATCCATTTGCCTGCAAGTTTCAAGATGTCATTTATTTTGCATTGTGTAGTACTCCATTATCTAAATGTTCCACATTTTCATACCTGCTCTTCAGTCGAGGGGCATTTAGGTTGTTTTCAGGTTCTTGCTAAGACAAGTAATGCTGCTATGAACAAAACTGAGCACAAGTCCTTGGGGTATGATTGAGCAATCTTTAGGTATATACCCCAAATTGATATTGCTGGGTCGTGAAGTAAGTTTCCAAATTTCCTGAGAAATCGCTATACTGATATACCAGTTAGCACTCCCTCCAGCAATGAAGGAATATTCCCTTTACCCCAGATCCTCCCCCGTATAAACTGTCATCATTGTTTTTTATCTTGGCCATTCTTACAGTTGTAAGATGGAATCTCAGAGTTGTTTTGATTTGCATTTTCTGATTCCTAAGGATAATGAGCATTTCCTTAAGTGTCTTTCAGTCATTTTAGATTCCTCTGGTGAGAGTTCTCTGTTTAGTAGCTTCTATAAAGCATATGACAGGGTGAACAAGACAAAGCAGCAGCCAACATGATGATGAAAGTTCTTTACTAACCCTACATTGGAGAGAGGTCTGATCACCAAAATATACAAAGAACTCAAAAAAATGCTCATCAAAAAGGCAAATAATAGAATAAAAAATAATTGGGTACAGACCTAAAGAGAGCGTATTATTTTTTAAGTGGAGAAAGATCAATTTTCTGTTTATTTTTCATACATTCTACTCACAATGTGTATGTATGCAGGTATATATGCAGGTATATATATATTACTCTAAATACACATGGCATTTGTATTTTGTAAATTTGATAAAGAAATTAAGGAAATCATCATCACTCTGTATTGTTTGCAATCCATACTGTGGGTTTTGTGCATCAATTCTCAATAGTGTCCTTCAAAGCAGTAGAGAAAACACAATATAGACTGAAGAAGAGATGTTCAAGTCACACCACTGAGGATCATGTGTGAGGATCCGCCATGGAGGAGGTTTAGGTTTAACTTCTGTGTTCTTGTAGTGTAAATGGTTTAAGGCTCATTTCTTCAAATCACAAACTAAAATTTAAAACAGCTATTATTCAATATTCTACAGGATAATTTAAAAAGCATATGTACAAACAAATCTGATGTTACTTCACTGTAACAAACAATTTCCACAAGGCTCTTACTAAACCAACACAGCAAAAGGACATGAGGTCTTCCTCTGCAATGAAATTACAAGTATTTTGTTTATTTGTTTTGTCACTCTTAGGTTACTAGCTTGCACTTGTCCCAATAATATTCTTAAGAGTATAACAGTGGACTTGGGCCAGAGCAGGCCTTGGACTTTAGAATTAACATAGGAAAAATGGCAACCTTACAAAAAGCAATCTACAAATTCAATTGAGATTTCATTTTACACCTGTAAAAATGGCAAGATCAAAAAAACACGGATGACAACTATTGCTGAAGAGGTTGTAGGGTAAAGGGAACATTCCTTCATTGCTGGTGTGAATCCAAGCTGATACAATCCCTTTGGATGCTAGTGTAGTGATTTCTCAGAAAATTTGAAAACAACCTTCCTCAAGACCCAGTAATACCACTTTTTAGTATATAGCCAAAGGATGCTCAATTGTGCCACAGGACAAGTGCTCGACTATGTTCATAGCAGCCTCGTTTGTCATAGCTAGAACCTGGAAACAACATAAATGCCCCTCGACCCAAGAATGGATAAGGAAAATGTGGTATAATTACACAATGGAGTTCTACACAGCGGAATAAAAAAATGACATCTTGAATTTTGCAGGCAAATAGATAGAACTAGAAAACATCATTTTGCATGAGGTAACCTAGACCCAGGAAGACAAATACCACATGTACTCACTCATAGGTTATTTTTTAAACATAAAGCAAAGAAAACCAGCTCACAAATCACAATCCCAGAGAACCTAGACAGCCATGAGGAGCCTAAGAGACATACATAGATCTAATCTCTATGGGAAGTAGAAAAAGATAAGATATACTGAATAAATTGGGAGCATAAGGAGGGAAGAGGCATGGAGGGTAATGGAAAAATAATGTAAAGCTCAATAAAAATCAATTAAAAAGGGTATACCAATATGAGTTTCAATGGTATTGAACACTTCAGTAAATTAAAACAATGGTACCATGTAACTGCAGTGTTTCTTTCAGTGATATCAGCTATCTCTTGCTTCTTGATATTAGCAGGGTAAAGTGTCCCATCAATTTTGATTTCTAACATTTGTATTTACTTGTTTTCCGTTTTTGTTCCACATATTTACTATTTGGTCGACCTAAAAATGGAATGTATCACTATTCTTAATGCAATGAAAAGGTCAGCAGTATACCTAGAAACAAATGCAGACATCACTTCAAAATGTGTCATTTCTTAGTGTTTTAATTACAGTATTGGTCCTGTAAAAGTGGAAATAGCATAGACAAATAAAATATCAGCTCAACATACCTGAAGACCAGTATGGATATTTTGAAGTAACCCTTGCAAAAATTATTGAGCCACTTCTATCATCTTTGGCGATGATTTTAACTCTGAATTTTTGAATGATGCCTTCCTAAAATAATGGTGATGGGTATTGTGTATTGTAATGGTAATGTGGTATTGTATGCATATATTCTCATTTGAATTGAGAAGTCATTAAAATGATTTAAAACTACAAAAATCTTTCACAATGACACAGAATTAAAAACAGGAATGTATTTTGTCTCTGTAATTTAAAATACTTTTTATTTATGAATGCTGTCATGTTTCAGACATTTTTCCATTTTCAATGCTTTTTGCAAAGTGTTAAGAGAAGACAAATATACCACATCCAGTACAATTCAATACCTTAAATTAAGCAAAGTTTTTGATTTTTATCTAACATCACATTTCTATAAGCCACATATACTCCAGAAAACAGTCATCCTGTTGAATGAAATATTTACACGTTATAGTGCTAACTTCAACAATCTTCCTTATGAAATGGGAGAACTCAAATAGTCATATATATTGAATTAACATAATTTAATTGAATAATGAATAACAATTTTTTGTCACAAAATATTTTAAGATGTATTATTTTGCTAAAGTGCATTTAAACAACAGAATGAGAAACAATGCCATAAAGTGTAATTTAATTATCAACAGTGACATAAGCCAAATTCAAACTATACAAAGTAAAAGTAATTTTTCTTCCACTCTCAATATTTTTTAATTACCTGTAGTTCTTTCGGCAAGGTTGAGGTCTCTGAAAAAGTGCCTAATATACTTTGGAATTTCTAATGGTAAATCTTTGCATAGCTCATGTTTGGTCTCATGTTGGTGTGGTTTTATGGGTATAACTTCTGACATTATTAGGAGAAACAGTCTCATGGCAAACTCCCTCATCTACTGGGTTTTACAAACTTTTCACCCTCTTATCGGCAATGTTTCTTGAGCCTTAGGTTCAGGAGTTGTTTTGTAGGTATATCCCTTGGGACTGGATTCCATAACTCTGTGTTAATTGGTTTTAGCATTCTACAGTGTATTTTATCTGTTGCAATGAAAATTTCATAGATGGTAGTTGAAAATTAGACCTATTTTACTCTATAATCACAAATATTTAGGGTGAAGTTAGGGGTTATGTTTATAAGGCAAAGTTGTGACTGTATATTTTACTTTAAGATATGTGCCTTCCCTAGCCCTGGAATTAAATTTCAGTACCAGGCATGGTTTTCCTATTTTAGTGGGTGTTCAGTTAATTACAGAGTTTTAGGTTACTATCAAGTTATGCACAACACTAGGGCACTCTTTGATTTACTGTGTCATTGTTATAGTTCACAGGCATCACAGCTGGGGAGAACTGATGATTGCTTCCCTACTTGTGAGGACTGATGGCAACTTCTTGTACCATATTAAGGTAAGAGACATTTAAGTTAGTTCTAGTTAAAGGGACCTTTGGGCGCTGTCTCTGAAGTGAATGGTAAATCTTTGCATAGCTCATGTTTGGTCTCATGTTGGTGTGGTTTTATGGTGCCTTGCCATCCTCCTATGGAAGACAACATTTAAGGGCAATAGTAATAGTCTATAACATTCTGGGGGCCTATTGACAACCCTGGCTAACAACTCAAAGTAGGGATTCTCGTGCCAGTTGTTGGAATTTTTGTTAGATAATTTTTCTTTGTTTTTTGAGGGTGCATTGTCAGTTCAGATGAGAAAATTTCACTGAAATCCTATACACTTATTAATCGACAAACTTGCATTATTATCCTCTTTCTTAGGTAGCTAATATCATGATTATTTATGACTTTTTAAGACATCCTTACAAACCCTTTTTTTCCATTTCCCCATAACTTGTACATTTATCATACTCGCTCTTATTTTTACCAATGTCTATAACCTAGAAATGGTAATTATTACCTACCTGGCTCTGCAATTGCTCCAGGAAATGAATTCATATATGAAGATTTCAAGACTGAAACCTCTGATGAGAGAGAGCATGCAGCAACATTTGTGTGTGTGTACTGGATAATTTTAATCAGAGTGATCTTTTCTAGTTCCATTTGTTTACCAAAACTTTCACAGTTTCATTTTGCTTTAGAGCTGTATAGTGTTCCAGAGTTCATATTTATCATGTCTTTCTTATCCTTTCATCAGTTGAAGAACCCTCAGTTTGTTTCCATTCCTGAGCTATTGTGAATACTGCAGTGATGAGATGAGCAAATAGTTTTGATTTTCTATTTTAGAGATGATCCCAGCCCTATTTTGTATCTATATTCATCCTCTTTTGTAATTTTGTTCACTTATTTTGTATGTATGTTCATTCTTATTTTTTTCTTTTGTTCTCTGATTCTTATATTATTTTTTGAGTTCTTAACATATTGATCCTTTAAGAAATTGCTAGTAAAGATTTTGTCTCTTTTGTGTGCCTCTTGTATCTCTGTGAATGTGTCTATTCTTTGTTTTGAAATTGTTTCTTCTCTGATCTTGTTGAAAATATGGTATATGTCATTGACTTGTACTTTTCCTCCCTCATCTATGCTTTTAATTTAATGTTTTGTCATTTATTTTCATGGACTCCCACTTTTTTATATATTCCTTTTATTTCTGTGATTTTGCTGTTCTTAATGGGAGAGAATATATTTATAAAAGAGCTAGATATATTAAAATAACTTTAATATTATAAAACATACATGTATGTTTCAAAATATCACCTTACCAAATTGCATATTAAATAAAAACTAAAAATGAAATGTAGTTTGAATTTTAAGATGTAAAATTAAAGTTATAAATTTTACATCATTAATAAGAATTTAAACAACTTCTGGAATTTTATTATTAATTGAAGAAAATCTGCATCAAGGTACAAGAATATTGTGGAGATAATACATCTAGAGTTTACTATTTAAAATATAAATTACAAATGATTTATAATTTTATATTAACTTGTCTATATATCAATAATTATTCTCACTTTTTGGCTCCATTTCAATAAAACATTCTTGTGCTTAAGAAATAAGAAGAAAAAATGTTATGTAATGTTTGAAGAATAATAATTTCATAGTTATCACTTAATAAATAATTTCGGATACTTCTTGAATTTTGAGATACCCTATTGCAGTTGCTTTTTCTATTTTATTGTAGGATGTGTGAATAATATGGCCTCTAAATGAAAAAAAAATGTACATTGACATTACTCACATTTAAATGAATGTTTTTGTTTTTGTTCTTCAAAAAATAGTAAACTCTTTTTATGGCATGTGTCAAATTCTTACCTCAGCATCAACGGCTCTCTATACATTTTCCTGTATTATAGCGTAAAAGTTAATAAGCTTTTATGAGCATGAAGATAGATTTATCCTTGCTTTTATCTTTTTTTCTTAGAGTGGATTTTTTTCTTCTGGATCCTCAATATTTTATACATATATCACATATACTATTGACAGAAATACTACTGAGTTTTCAACATTATAAAATAATTGTCAAAAATCTTCATCATTTTTCCAATTCACTACCAATGTAATTAGCCATAGCACAAATACATTGAACTTCAATAAATGTATTTGTTATTTTTCATGTTAATTTTCTTCAAATACAATTGAAGTCTCATCACTTTCTAGTCATGTGGTTACAGACAAATCACTTAACACTTGAAACAAATTTTATTTAAGTTAAACATTAATTAAAACTTTGACCAACTAAAATAATTACTGTGAAAACCAAGTAGAATAGTTACAGAATATTATGATGAAATTCCTTAAATATTACAATTGTAAAAACTATAAAATATATTGGACATGAGAATAATATAGAATTCTAGTCTTTTTGGAATGGTACAACATAGGAAGTGCCTAGCTCTTAAGGAGGCTGAAAATTGTTTGAATATGAAAATGGAGCAATACTCTTGCAGGATAACTGTTAATTATCTATAGAAACCATGTCATTTATTGTTTTATCCCTCGGAGTCCTGTTCATGGTTGATAGTAAAACATGGAAAACTAAAATACCATAGTGTTAATGAATCAAGAAATCATAGAAAAACCACAGGGCATTTAAAATTGCCAGGATCCAGCAATACCACTCCTGGGAATATACCCAAGAGATGCCCTATCA
>LOEQ01009917.1:1134-17407 GCA_001685075.1 Bramus lutescens | reverse complement strand
TTTTGATTCTACTTCATGTGCTCGCTGTGTGGGAGCCTAGTGTGTTTGGATGCTTACCTTCCTAGACCTCGATGGAAGGGGGTAGGACCTTGGACTTCCCGCAGGGCAGGGAACCCTGACAGCTCTTTGGACTGGAAAGGGAGGGGGAGGGGGAATGGGGCAGGGGGATGAGAATGGGAGGAGGGGTGGAGGTAGAAAAATATAATAAAATTAAGTAAAATTTCCTTTCCTAGCTCAAAATTTACCTTTTTCCATCCATTTTACAGTTTAAAATTTATATACAAATTAGTACCATCCACTTATATATACCTGAAAAAAGTATTGATTTTTAAATAACAATCCATACCTGTATAGTTTGATGTTAACATATGTGTGTCCAGCTTCAATATATGTAAGCTATTTGTTGAGTTATTCACGATGATTTTCTAGAATAATTTTGTTCAAATCATTGTTTTGACTATGCTAAAACAAAAAATGTATTCTTCAATCTACATTAAATATTTTAAAATTCATCACAAATAATTAAAAATGGCAGAAAAGATAGATGCAATATATAATTTTGATAAAACCTGAAAGCACTCATTGACTATTCAATAAGCACATTTGGAATATTTATTGAGAGACATAACCTCAATAATGTCAAACGATTATGGCATCTTTTGTAACATAGATTTGCTTGACATATTCTAGATTTCCCTAAAAGCAAAGTTGGATGAAAACATTTCAAATTTAATATAAAGAGAATACTGACTACAATATCTAATTTGATTAAAATTTTAATCAATTAGAACATTATTTGAGGAGCATAGTAAAATTAAGATGAGAAAGTAGTAATTACAGTAAGTTTAGAAAAGTAAAATGAATTTGAAAGTTTCCTTGTCTGTCATTGAAAAGATGCTTAACGTTTAATTTTATACCCAAATTTTCATAAATTTTACTATATCTCCACCAAGGGATGTGCAAAGACTTTCCTGCATTAAATATCTTTAAAATTATTATGTTTTCTAATACACTATATACATTAAAACATTCAGAATCAAGTTTCCAAAGGCTGTAAACACCAGTTTTTAATATATTACTGATAGTGATGTATATGATAAATAAATAACACATTTTGTGTAACTATTTTATTTATAACATTATAGCATTTAAATTGAAAAGCTAACTATATATATATGTAAGAAAAATAATATCATTTTATGTAGTTATATAAATAAATGCTAGGTAAATCTAATGGAGTTTTTCTATTTTGAGATAATTTTATATGCTTAACTATTTTAAAACTCACAGAAACTCATGGGGACTCTGTATTATTATTTGATCCAATGCATAACATATATCTACATGGAAACAGGCAACTGAAACACACATTAACATTAACTTAAGCATCAATTGACTATGGCCTCATATTTAAAAGTATTGCAGATATACTGGTATGAGTATGAGGTGGAATTGGAAACTCATGCAGACACTATGGAAATTAAGGTGAATAGTCTAAAAATGCTAGAGAGAAATATAACATATGATTGATCAATACTACTCCTGGTCATATCCTTAGAGGACTGTATGTATTTTACTACTTATACATTTTAGCTGTTGTAACTGTTATTATAGTCACAATGTTCAAGAAATTAAGAAATACTAGAAATCTACCAACTAAAGAATGGATAATTGAAGTGCAATGCATATAGACAATGGACTATAACTCAGTAGAAAATAAAAATGTAAATTATGAAATTCTCAGATAAATGGATAATGCTAGTCCTTATAGTAAGGTAAAACAAACATCACATACTCAGTTTTCTGTGTTGATGCTAGCTTTGAATCTTTATATGAGAGTATCTATGTGAGAATGCCTGTCGAAGTCATAAAGTTGGTAAGTGTATATGGTCATTCTTAAGAAAAGTTGGTAGAATGTACTTGCTATGAAGGGGGAATGTGAATCACAAGCAAGATAAGTTAAATGGTTATGGGGTAGGGAGGCAGGATAGAGAAGGGGAGAGGTAACAAAAGAATAGATAAAAAGTAAAAAAATGTTGGAATTGTTCTAGTTTTATATAAATGTTATATTATGAATATAACATCTTATTTATAATCACTGCAATTGCATCCAAACATAATGCATATTCTTCAGAAGGACATTCCATGTGCACTTGTACCAGTTTTTGTTATGGACTCAGAAAGTTCTATATCTCTATGTGAATGTTTAAAAAGAAACAACTCACTTTTGTCTTTGTATATTTTTAAGGGGATATATAAAAAGATTCACATTGGTCTTTATTTTTGAAATTACTTTTTCTAGTCTTGAATATTATTATAATATTCACGCAGGTGGAAAATACATGTTGTCAGGGCTTTTAGGAATGGATTTACTTGCAATGAGAGTGCTTGTTGTTTCCCACATACAGCATTATGACTACACCTGAAATGATATTCATAAACCTTGAAAGACTTCCTTTCCCACTATTGGCAATGCTTATGTCATTCATTATCTAACTTAGAAAAAATATATTGAATGATTAAATAAGTCTGTCCCTGAAATGAAAGAGTCAAACTTTCTGGTAAGTTAGGTAATATAAGGAAGGGGCAAATGTCGGTATTAGGTTTCATGGACCTATATAGGGAATTCAGCCTTTCTACTTCCTTTCCTCACACTGTTTGTTTAAGGGTTTTTGTTGGTATTCCTCTGAATGTTTGAGAATATGGAGGTTTTAATGTTGAAGACTGACAACCCTGCTCAGAAAATCTTTTATCTCTATGTGAATGTTTAACTACTATTTCCCCACCATGTTTCTTGTCTTTCTTCCTCATTGCTCTACTTTTGTTCTTTCATGTTTTCCACCTACTTGTTGACACTGTTTGTAATTTTACTTTTTTTTCTCCTGTTGTTGGTTTTTCAGGTGTAGAACAACATTCACTTAGTACCTCACATATTTACCAAAGTGCTTTCCTAAAAATGTTTCTTTCCATAAAAGCTTAGTACCCTTTGTTAGAAAAATATTTTCTAATTAGGATCATAGGTTACAATTTCCCTTGAATTGACAGATGGCATTTTATATTGATATATGTGTATCATTCAATAAATATGCTTCAATTGGGGTAAAGTGTAGGCATATCAGAGAGTTCCACAGTAGCCAATAATGGATTATAAAAAAAGATTTATTTATTTGGGGATAGATCCACAGTAAGGATAATGATCCACAGTCCTTTGTGTTTACTGGAAACTGCAAAATAAATCCAACAGAAAAGGAGGGTTGCACAAGTTTTTCATCTGCACTTACAGTACCCAAGACCACACCCAAAACAGGATAACATTGAAAAGACTGCTGGATGATGAAGTTCCCACAACAGTAAAGATATTTTCTGTGTAATTTTATTTTATTTAATCTTTTAAAAGCAATAATTTTTATTTTACATACCAATTCTTGTTCCATCTCTCTCCCCTCCTCCCACTCCCTCCTATCCCCCCTCACAGCACTCCCCATTCATTCCTCAGGGATACTGAGACCTCCTATGGGGAGTCAACAAAGTCTGTAACACTAATTAAGGTAGAACCAAAGGTCTTCTCCATGAATCTAGATTGAGCAACATATCCCTCCATAGATAAAAGGCTCCAAAGAGCCAGTTCATGCATGAGGGATAAATACTGGTCCATTGCCTGTGGTCCCACAAACTTCCAAAGTCAAACAACTTTCATTCGTGTTCCCCAGCTGTCAGTCCAGATTCACTGAGCTCCCATTTGATCAGGTCAGCTGTTTCTGTGTCTTTCCCCATCATTGTTGGCACTATTGCTCATATTATTGCTCCTTCCTCTCTATGGTTGGGTTCCAGGGCTTTGCTGTGGATTTCTGTATCTGCATTAATTAATTGTTGGATGAAGGTTCTATGATGGCAATTAAGGTAATAATCAATCTGCTTACAGGGGAAGGTCAGTTAAGGCATCCTCTCTACTATAGCTTGGATTATTAGGTGGGGTCGTATTTGTGGATTACTGAGAAATTTCATAGTGCCAGGTTTCTTGCTAACCCCATAATGGCTCCCTCTATCATGATATGTCTTTACTTTTCTCCCTCTCTGTCCTTCCCTCAACTCAACTTTTCCAATCCCACACATTCTTGCTCACCTCCCCTTTTCTCCTTTCTCCTTTCCTTTCCCACTCCACCCTCCTCCCAAATTCCTACTTTAAAAGGAGATAATGCCTAGTTCCCCTTCCCAGGGGCATCCATGTGTGTCTGTCTGCCTTCTTTCCCTATTTATTTTACTTTTCCTCCGTTATTAAAAAAGACTCTTTTCTACCATTATATATCCTGATTAGAGTTTGCCTACCCTCTACTCTACCAAGTTCTCTTTTTTGTAGTTCTCTTGTACCAAGGAGAGAGCCACTTGTTGGTACCTGGCCTCCTGGCTATCGTAGACCCAAAATAACCACATAGAAACTGTATTAATTTAATCACTGCTTGGCCCATTAGCTATAGATTCTAATTGGCTAATTCTTATATTAATTTAACCCAGTTTTATTAATCTGTATATCCCATGTGACTGTGGCTTACTGGGTAAAATTCCCAGCACCTCTCTCCAGTGGCTCCATTGCTACTCTCTGACTTTGCCTACTTTCTCCCAATATTCACCTTAGTTTTCTCCACCTACCTAAGTTCTGTCCTGCTATAGGTCCGAAGACATTTCTTTATTCATTAATGGTAAGCGCAGTGCACAGAGGAAAATCTCACATTACCTCACCTTTTCTGTTTAAATAAAAAGGAAGCTTTGAATTTTAGCAAGAATTACAGTTGCAATATTTATATCTACTTTATCTCTTATTATACCAAAGGAAAACTATAACTATAAATTCTTCAACTCCAGCAAAGACTCCAGAAGGATATAATTACCAAAGTTAGCAGAAAGTGCATAGCAATCAACTTCCAAAACTGCAGAATTGACAATTATCTCACTGCCTGATCAGTCAACCAAAGTTCTTCTGTACCATTGGAGCATCCGTCTTCAGCCAATAGTATCTGGTAGACTTTTTCATGAATAGAAATTTTCAAAGGCAGTTCCATGTATATTGGCAGTTTGTCAGTCATTTTCTTCTATGTTCTGCAGAATGTCTCACAGATTCTTTCATGAAACAGGAACCCTGAAAAATCATCTCTCCTTTAGGCAAGTTCAGCAGTCATTTTTTCTGTGGGTCATGCATGTCCAGTTAAGCAGTCCAGGCAAGAGCAATTTCTTGCACAAATGACTAGCAAACTCCATAAGGAGCCTCTTTGATGGCCATCTTTCTCTTTAAGTAATTGTTGCTGCCAGGAGCAGATGTGACTCATTGTCATAAAAAGTCCTAATTTATTAAAACATTTTAAATGCCATATTCTAAAGGTCTTTAAAAGATTTTAAAAATGCCTATCCATCTGGAATACATCTCTGTACATCTAGAAAATCTAGCTAACATAACTATGAGCTTGATACTTATCAACTAACCTATATTTCTTAATTATGCATTATATTTTAAGTGAGTTGGACAAAAACAATAGCTTAATCAAGTCAAGAGCAGAAATATAACAAAGTTGACCTTACATTTGCATCAATAAACCAATATATATACCAATGTAAATCTCTATACAATATCCCCTTTAAATATAAAAGAACATTTATAAACAATATTTGGGAATATGGGTGTAGTTCTGACCAAACTTCTTCCTGCTGTTTATTGGGTGAAGTAATTTTTTGAAGGGTGTTCATTGAGACCTTTCAGGTAATCTTGGTCCATCAAGCCATATTAGTCTGCAAAGATGAACATGAAAAACATGGATCTGGCAGGACTTGCTCTTTCTCCCACATTTCTTCTCAAAAAAAAAAAAAACATTAGATTACATTCCCAAAGTTTGCCAAAAAGATCTAGTCCCTTATTTGGCCATTTTTACCTACTGAGACTGACTACTAACGTCCAGCTATCAAAATATTGAAGTTCAGAAAACAAAAGCCCCCATTTCTTATTTAATTAACATACTCCAATAAAATTAAAGACCTCATCATGACACAGGGTTTGTTTTTACATTTATAAACTACCATTTTCCTATGGACCATGTCTGTCTCCTCTGTATTCAGAGGCAATACTTTGTCCCCTGGGACAAATACCACTTTCTTCTCCCCATCATCTCTTTTCTGCTCTTTCCCTTATCCCCTTATGTTTCTCTCTCACCTTCTATCTCCTATCTTTGTTCTTTATATCTGCCTTCTCTTCCATTGGGGAAAATAAATCATTTTTATGGTAATATATTAGTCTGGGACTGTCTTTTCCCAACTCTATGGTTCTGTACAGTATGTCTATATTTTAGAAAGGCTTCCTTGTATTAGGTTTCCTCTCAAATGCTCCTTAAATTTAGCTGTATCTTTTGTTTCCTTTCCTAAGCCTCCTCTTTCCTCCTCCTTCCAACTTAATCTTCCCTCTGCAGTCTCTCAATTGATCCATTACTATAAACTCAGTTTCTGTTTCCTAATGAATTCTGTGTATACCTTCTAGTTTCTGACTCTATATCCACCCTCTAAGGTTGTAGAATGGTTATCATTGAATTAACAGCTAATATTCACATATATGTGAATATATACCAACATTGCCTTTCTGGATCTGGGATACCTCATTCAGGAATTTGTCTGCAAAATTCATGACATATTTCTTAAATAAATGACCAATATTTCATTGCATAAATGTTACCTTTCATTTTTTCATTATTCTACTGAGGAATGTCTAGATTGTTTTCAATTCCTTGCTGTTATAATTAGAGCAGCATGGTTGAGCAAGTATCCTTGTGATAGGAAGAAGTTTGTTTTGGATAAATGTCTTATTTTAAAGATTTCATGGAGAGCATATCTAGACTACACAGGGATAGGAGCTTTTATTTTAAAATTTGTTAAGAGTGATTCATAACCTCAAGTCTGTAAAACATAGTTTGATGCTCTTCATTTGGAATCTTTCACCTGTCTCCAAATTTTAACTGACAGACCAATATTAAAATATGTCAAATTTTGAAATTTCTTTATAATAATAGATGGTCTGACGAAATACATATACACTATTATATGCTTGTTATAGCATATTCATATATAACCCTAAGAAAAATGATGTTAATTAAGGAATGAATTAATATAATTTTATATATTCTTAAACATGTCAAATCTGGTTATGTTCTTGTTTCTTGATTATTTTGTGGATATTTCCATATAATGTAAAAGAAATGAATTTTTCAAAATTTTGTGCTATGTTCTCATTTTCACTGTTAGTTTGGACTTAGGATTGTAGTCCTGAGTATTGACTTAATTTCATAAGTTAATCAATGCATCAAATCAAAGATGACACAATTGGAAAACTGAGAACTATTTTTGTTTACATATTTCATCTCATTTGTAATTAATTACATCATCATAAATTGTAATATAATATTGCATAAAGCTTCAAAATATTGCTAGTGTAGCCTGAAATACATAATGATGACCAAGGGGTACTATTTTGGTTATAAAGGAGAAATAAATTTGTTGAGTGCTGCAAAACATTTTTTATCTCTAGTTCATAACACATTGCCTCTTACCCCATAAGAATGTACAATTCAAACTTTTCAAATTATATATGTAAAAAATCATTGCAAAACATGAGATCTACTTCTTTTTATGTAGCATTTTATGTTTATAAAATGTTTATAAGACATCCAAAATAATCCATATAACATTGTTTTGGGTGCGCAGCAGAGGATCTTTCAGGAGCTTTTTTTCTTAATATTTGTAGTGAAAATAATATATTAAATGCATTTACCATTTTAATCAAGTTCAGGTAAAAAGACCTGTGATAATAATGTCTTGATATTGTTGTTAAGCCCTCAGTTTCATCCATTTCCACAGAACTCTCTGTTCATCTTTTCAGATTGAATTGATAACCACTATATAATAACATTATGCTCTCCCCCACTCCCTGAAAATATCAAGTATTATTTATTACTCTGTGATTTAGATAACTTTTAAACCTCATACAAATGTAATTAAAACTGCAGTCCTATCAATAACCATCATTTGTCTTATCATTTAGCATAATGTTGTCAAGTATCATCAATATGGTAGCATAGGCAAGACCTACGTTTTTCAGGACGTATTACTAAGCCACTGTAAACATATAGTATTTTTCTTTTGTCTGTTCATCTATGGATGTACACTGAATTTCTTTCTATTACAAATAATATTGCTCTAAGCGTGATTGCACATTTATTTTTGAAAACTTATTTTGAATTCTTTTACAGATGTATTCAAATTGGAACAGTTAAGCCACTTAATAGTAAATAAGTTCAATTGTTTGAAAATCTATTATATTACTATTGTATACTTCTACCTAGTATACAGAGAACTTCAATTTCTTCATTTCTTTGTTAACGTCATTTACACTCGATTTTTAATATTTTTCTTCATAGTGAGCATAAGGTGAAAACTCACTTAAGAGTGTTTTACATTTTTTGCAGATTTTAGTGTCACTTCTATGTTTCATGCCCATTTTACAATAAGCTCCATAAAATTATCAATTTTAAATTGCTTCTTCAGTAATCACTTAGAATAAAATATCATTTGCATCTATATTGTGATTTCTACTTTTGTTCTTATGGTATTTCTGTTGTGTGTGAACATATGCATCATAGTATCTATATGTGTTTATTGATCTGTTTCTTGCTTCTTTTTGTATGATTGTTTCTTTATTATGATACATTCCAGTTTGCATTATTATTATGTATAATTGTTTATAATTATTATTTTAGATATCTGTTTGTTTTCTAATGAGACAAAAATGAAGAGTTTGGATTTGGATGGATGTTGAATATAGGAGGATGTGGGAGGAGCTGAGGAATGGGAAACCATAATCAGAATATATTGTAAAGAAAAAATAAATTTTAATTAAAATAGTAGAAAAATCTTGTCTTGAATAATTAATAGCTCCCATGATTATATAGACTATTGTGTTGTCCCAACTGTTAGTTGATAAAGTATTGTGTTTTTACTCTGAAAGTCAAGATAAACTTCAATTTCTGATAATACCACATACTTCAGATTGAGGGCTCAAAAGATTCCAGAAAAATCTAAGCTGAGAAGCCAGCTTTCTGCAGTCTACCTGTTACAGCACAATACTGTGCTATCAAAGCTTCCAAGGAAGGGAAAGAATCAATAGTCCTACCCAGCTGTGGTACCCACAGTACAAAGAAACTGTAACCTTTGCAAGACACATCTAAAGGTGCAATATATGCCCTCAATGACAGTGAACAGAGCTACCTCCTTGGGATTAAGGTCCACTCAAGCAAGTGAAGTAATGTCTGAAATAGGATACTTAGCCAACTATTCAGAGCTAGTGAAGTCATAAATTTTAAGGCAGATCCTACCATTGCCACTTTACTACATCAGACTAATTCCTTACTACATTTTAAAAAGTATCCTTATACCCAAAGATAAGGGTATTTCTTATCCTATGCCAAATAATCTTCTCCTTACAGTAGATGGAGACAATTACATAAAATCACATCAGTCATAATGAAAAGATTAATGCTCATAGGTTATTTAAGCACTAATGGGTCAATCTCCAACACAACCATTGCTCCTAAAGCTTGGGAAATATCATGGGAGAGGGGATAGATTGAATGTAAAAGACAGTGGACTAGTGACGTTATATTATTCTGTCTATATTGAAATTTTATCTCCTAGAAATAACATGAAAGTTATACTATGATACCTTAAAATTTTGACTGCCTAATTAGGAATTAAACAAGGAAAATAACACTAGAGTTGATGATGTGGAAGGTGGATATCTCACAGGATGCCTGTAGTCAGACTTTCTTTGTAATACAGATTTCAAATAATGTCATGGAGACTGCTTATAAAGAATAAAAGCTTGGCCTTAGAAAGGCTTGTTCCCAACAAGCACTTAAATCCTAAATTAAGTCATTTATAATGAGATATGTTCAGCCATGTGACTCATTATCTCTCTTCATTATAGTACAAGTGATTTCCTCCATGTCTCATTGTATAATTCCTGCCTGTCAGATTCTCCCCCAAGTTTTCTACTCTCCCTAGAAGTCCCCCATATTCTCTACTCCCTAGCTATTGACCATTTTGTTCTTTATTATACCAATCAGATTGTGCCTTGTCAGAGACAAACATTCAGAGTATACAAAAAGATTGTTTTACAATTCTTTCCCCCTTTTGTATAACTTAATAGGAATGATTTTAACTTTAATACAGAAAACCTACATATAATAAGAACAATTAAAGATAAAAATTAAATTAACAAAGCCTAATCTATTATTTGCATTTGCTGAATTTGTTAACAAGAAAAATTTCAAAACTATATATATTCTTCAATTCCATCAGAGATCTGAGAGGAATAAAATATTGATTGATTTACCAGGAAGGGTAGAATGAAAATATGAAAATGACAAGACAGCTGACTACCTGGACAGTCACCCATGGCTTCTATGGAGCACTGAAGATGTAAAATTAATCTTTGATATACAGCCCTAAAATATCTGCCAAACATTTTGTGAAGTAGAATTTTAAAGGACTTACCTGCCTTGTTTTGGGTAAGTTTAGCAGCCAGCTTCCTTTGTGTCCCACTTGTTCAACTTGAGAAGCATATAGTCAGAAGTTGAGGCAAGAGCAGGTTCTTACCTTGAAGTTAGCCTTCCCACATTGAAAGCAAAATCCATGTGGAGATTCTTCAATGGTGATCATCTTCCCTAAGTGAGATTGTTTCTAAGAGGAGATGAACATCATCTAATTGTGATGAAAACATTTATATTATTAAAATATCTGTCCTGTTGCAGAAGCACAGGTTTTTATTAAATTAATAAAAATGAGTGTATTGAAGGGGATGAATTATATAGGCCCAGTTTCCTACATTATCCATTGGTCAGAATTCTGAGCAACCTACCTACAAGGCACAATTTGATAGTACAAAAACCTGATGCCAACCTAATGTAGTCAGAATATGCTAATGTCGTTCTGTTCCTTCTATTGTAATTTAAGAGGTGGCCTGGGGAAGAGGTGTTTTTCAGTCTCTGTGACAAAATGGACATAGATAGTCAAGGAGTGTTCTACGTCATTCCTTCATTACCTAGGAAACAATGCTAATGATCTTCTTCCTCAGTTTATGTTTTGATATCAAAACTGTTTAGAAAATAAACATGGGTATTTTTCAGGATATGAATTAAGGATTTCATGAAGGATCCCTGATATTCTCTCCCAACATTGTTAAAAAAAACATTTTGACTGTCATATTATGTATAACTCTGAAATAATTGAAGACCATATATATATTAAAAATTTATCTGTTTAACCTTAGAAACCTAACTAACATGAATAAAAGTTCAATAGTTATAGATGACTAACTACTAAAAAGTTTGTACCAACGGATTTCAAAGATTAGAGTTTTATATTAGGGACCAAGAGGTGAGTGACCACCCACCTGGGGAGGACAACCCACTCTCTATGCCCTCCATAATAGGGCCAAACTCTTTGGCCCCTTCCCAACCTGCCTTGGCTTTTATAACCAATCAGCAGGCAAGATTCCTGCAACATGTTGTTCCAAAACCTCCATCCCAATCCATCAGACCCTGAAAGCTACAAGTCCTACTCTGGCCCCAATCCCTCCTCTCCCACTCACACATCTCCAAACCTCATAGCAACACTGAAAGATAGGCTGCAACTTAACAGAGAGGGTCAAGAGAGAGGCACGATAGTAACCTCAGTGTCTTCCTGAGAACAGACAGTGACAGTACAGAGAAAACCAAGTTCAATTCCCAAAGATACAGAGAGAAATTTTATAGGACTAAGTTACCAAATAAAGAAAGCAGAGAAATCTAACAAAAGTGAATTAACAACATACCTGAAAGCTCCAGAACAAAAAAAGAGGTAGACTCACCCAGGAGAAGTACATGACAGGAAGAATTCAAATTGAAGAATGAAATCAATAAAATAGAAACAAAGTCCACAATACAATGTATCAACAAAACAAAGTGTTGGTTCTTTGAGAAAATAAACAAGATAGACAAACCCTTATACAAACTAATCAAATGCTGAGAGAGAATATCCAAATTAACAAAATTAAAAATGAAAACTGTGTCAAAGCAAGAGACACTGAGGAAATCCACAGAATAATTAGATAATACTACAAAAATTATACTCCACAAAATTGGAAAATGTAAAAGAAATAGAAATTTTTCTGAATAGGTACCACATACCAAACTTAAATTTAGACCAGGTGAACAATTTGAATAGGTCTATAACCTTCAAATAATAGAAGCATTCATCAAAAACTTCCAAACCCAAAAGCACAGGGCTGTAGGGTTTCAGTGCAGAATTATTCAAGAACTTCAAAGGAGAGCTAACACTATATTCCTCAAAGTGTTCCATATAATAAAAACAGAAGGAAAATTGCCAAGCACTTTTTATAAGGCTACAATTACCCTGATACTGAAACCACAGAAATACTCAACTAAGAAAGGATATTAGATAGCAATCTCACTTATGAATAAAGAAGAAAAAATAATAAAATACTTACAGACTGAATACAAGAACACATCAAAAAAATCACCAACATGATCAAGTGAGCTTCTTCCCAAAGATGCAGGGGTGGTTCAAATGCAAATTAAATGGAGAGAAAATCAAAATGATTCCAATAAAATCAGCAAAAAGAGAAGTCTGTCTGCTCTCTCCACATGTATTCAACATAGCTCTTGAAATTCTGGCTAGAGCAATAAAACTACAAAATAGATAAAGAGGATTCAAATGGGAAAGAAAAATCAAACTTTTGCTATTTGCAGGTGATATAATAATAGATATAAGTGACCCCCAAAGCCTCTACCAAGGAACTTCTGCAACCACTAAATACTTTCAGGAATGTGGCAGGATACAAGATCAACTAAAAAGAATCAGTAGCCCTCCTATAAACAAATGATAAAGAAGCTGAGAAATAAACCAAGGAAACATCACCCTTCACAATAGCCACAAATAGCAAANAAAAAAAAAAAAACCTTGAGGTAACACTAACCAAAGAACTAAAAGACCTGACAAGAACTTTTAGCCTTTGAAGAAAAAAAATTGAGAAGGTACCAGACAATGGAAAGATCTCCCTTAATCTTGTATAGGTAGGATCAACACAATAATAATGGTATTTCTAGCAAAAACAATCTATAGATTCATTGCAATTCCCATTAAATCCAGATTAAATTCTTTACAGACCTTGAAAGAATAATATTTAATTTCATATCAAAAAACAAAAAGCCCAAAATAGCCAAAACAATTCTGTACAAAAAAGGAAATTCCAGAGGTGTCACCATCCCTGACACATAACTATTATAAAGCTACAGTAATGAAAACAGCTTGGTATAGGCATAAAAACAGAGGTTTTGGGCTGGAGGGATGGCTCAGAGGTTAAGAGCACTGGCTGCTCTTCCATAGGTCCTGGGTTCAATTCCCAGCAACCACATGGTGGCTCACAACCATCCATAATGAGAATTGGTGTCCTCTTCTGGCCTGCAAACAAACATCCAGACAGTATGCTGTATATATAATAAATAAATAAATCTTTAAAAAAAATAACAGAGAGGTTTTCCAATGAAACCACATAAGAGATATGAATATTAATCAACACACCTATGAACACCTGATTTTTGACAAAGAAGCAAAAATTGGACAATGAAAAAAGAAAGTATCTTCAACAAATGGTGCTAGCATAACTGGATGTCAACAGGTGAAAGAAGGAAAATGGATCCATATCTATCTCCATACAAAAATCTCAAGGCCATATGGATTAAAGGCCTCAATATAAATCTGACCACACTGAACCTAATAAAAAAGAAAGTGGGAAGCTCCCTTCAATGCATGGGCACAGGAGACCACTTTCTAAATTTAACAACAGGAACACAGACACTGAGAGAAAAAAATAAATAAATTGGACCTCCTAAAACTGAGAAGCTTCTGTAAAGCAAAGGACACAGTCAATAAGATAAAAGGCAGCCAACTGAATAGGAAGAGATCATTACCAACCCCACATCATACAGAGGACTGAACTTCAAAATCTATGAAGAATTCAAGAAATTAGACATCAGCAGTCCAAATAATCCAATTAAAATTCTCCTCAGAAGATTCTCAAATGGCCAAAAGACACAAAAGGAAAAGTTCAACATCAGTAGCCATCAGGGAAATGCAAATCAAATGAGTCAGAGATACCATCTTACACCAGTCAGAATGGCTAAGATTAAAAACACGATTTATAGCTCATGCTGGAGAGGATTGGGTTAAGGGGAACACTCCTACATTGCTAATGGGAATATAAACTTGTGCAGCCACTTTGGAAATCAGTACGGCATGTTCTCAGAAAATTGGAAATCAACCTATGTTAGGACCAAGCAATGACAAACACTCTTGAGCATATACCCAAAAGATGCTCAATTATTCTACAAGGACATTTGTTTAACTATTTTCATAGCAGAATTATTCCTTAAAACCAGAACCTAGAAACAACCTATATGCCCCTCAAACAAATAATGGATAAAAATTGTGGTATATTTACACAATGGTGTACTACTCATTGATAAAAAGTGATGACATTTTAAAATTTACATGTGAGTAGATGGAACTAAAAAAACATTCTGAGTGAGATTACCCAGACTCAAGAAAGATGAGCATGGTATGAAAGCAGAGAATATTGAGCCTATAGTTCATGATCCTAGAAAAATCTAGTAAAAACTTAAACCTTATGAAAAACATACATAGATCCACATAGGAAAAGGAAATAGACAAGATTATGTGGCAAAATTGAGATGGGGCAAAAGGAACGTAGAAGAGGAAGGGAGAAGGGCAGGGGGAGGAGAACATAAGAGAATGGAATTGTTGACCTGGAAGAATGACAGAGATGAGAGGAAGGAAGCAGATGTTTTGATTGAGGGGGTGCTTTATGGGGCTATCAAGAAATGTGGCACTAGAGAAATTACCAGGAATACAGAAGGAGTACCCGAGATAAGACCCTATGCAATATAGAAGAGGATACCAGAACTGACCTTGCCTTGTATTCAGATTGTAAGAGGGTTACCAATTTTTGCAAAAGGGAGGAGCTGCTTGTTTGTCCTGGCTGCCCAGCTACCTTAGCCCTGAAATAACCACACAGAAACTGTATTAATTAAATCGCTTCTTGGCCCATTAGGTCTAGTTTCTTATTGGCTAATTCTAACATCTTAATTTAACCCTTTTCTATTAATCACCATGTGGCAGTGGCTTACTGGGTAATATTCCGAGAGTCTGTCTATGGTGGATCCGTGGCATCTCTCTGCTCTGCCCTACTTTATCCCAGCGTTTAGATCTGTTTTCTCTGCCTACCTAAGTTCTGCCCTATCAGGCCAAGGCAGTTTCTTTATTCATTAACCAAACAAGAAACATAGAGAGGGGACTCCCACATCAACAGGTTGATGACTATCTTAAATGTCACCATAGAACCTTTATCCAGAAATGGATAGAGACAGAGGCAGAGGCTTGCATGGGAGCACTGAGCTAAGCTCTCAAGTCCAGATGAAGAGTGGGAGGAATGAGAGTATGAGCAAAGAAGTCAAGCCCATGTTGGGGATATCCACTGAAAAATATACCTGAGCTAGTGGGAGCTCATCAACTCCAGTTGGACAGGGAAGGAATCAGCATAGTCCAAACTAGTCCCTCTGTCTGTGGGTGATTGTGGGCCACTAGCACTGTAACTAGTATTTATCATTACTGCTTACACTGGTTTTTTGTGGACCTATTCTCTTTGTATGGATACCTTGCTCAGCCTAGATAAAATAGGCAAGGCCTTGGACATTTCCTAAAGCAATATACCTTGACCAATCTGAATAAGGAATGGGGTGGGTTTAGGGGTCTAGGTGGAGAAAATAAGAGGAGGGAAGGTCTAAGGAACTTGTATTGGTATGTAAAAATGAAAAAAGAAGAGATAGCTTTACTTTTAAAAATTTTAAAATTAAGAAAAAAACTTTATATTATATTTTAAATGAGCTGTGAAGGTAAAATACCTTAAATAAGAATTGTTATTTGAGGTCCTTTGTTTGTTTCCTGGCTGCCTGGAAGCTCAGACCCAAAATAATCACACAGAAACTATATTATTTAAAGTACTGCTTGGCCCATCAGTTCTATCTTCTCTTTGGCTAATACTTGTATGATGTAGGAGGGTCATCTGTCTATGTGTTACTTTAATTGGTTAATGAAGAAACTGCCTTGG